>JASVEL010003687.1:0-70000 GCA_032618575.1 Nicotiana noctiflora | reverse complement strand
TAAAAGCTTCAATTTATATCCAACAAGGTTCAATTCATATCCTAAATATTCAATACATATGCTAAAGGTGCAATTTATATCTTAAAAGTTCAAATCATATCCTAATGTAACGACCCGGCCGGTCGTTTTAGAAAAATTACGCCCCAATCCCCAATTTAACTGTTCCACTAAGTTCATTTCTGCTATTGTGGTTTGCCGGGAGAGTCGGTTCTGAAATTTGGAGCATTTTGGGACACTTAGTCCCTAAATGAGAGCTTTAAAGATAGAAAATGGTCCGTAACCGGAACAGTGTTAAGACGATCTCGGAATGAAAATCCGATGGTTCCATTAGCCCCGTTGGGTGATTTCGGGGTTGGGAGCGCGTTCGGAATGTATTTTGGAGGTCCTTAGCTCAATTAGGCTTGAAATGCCGAATGTTGAAATTTTGGCGAATCCGAACGATAGGTGAGATTTTGATCCGGGGGTCGGAATGGAATTCCGACAATTTCTGTAGCTTCCTTGAGTGATTTTGGATATGTCCACAAATTTTCAGGTCATTCGGACGTCGTTTGGTCGGGTTTCTGATCGAATGTGCAATTCGGAAAGTTTTAAGAAATTTAGGCTTGAATTCGATGTGAATTATGGGTTTTGATGTTGTTAGACGTGTTTTTATGATTGGAACAACTTCGTATCGTGTTTTGGAATATGTTGGTGGTTTTCGTTGGGATCCCGAGGGCCTCGGGATAAATTCGGACCACCAAACGGGCATTTGGAACTTAGAAAAATCTGCAGAAAATGCAGCAGCAGTGCAGCAGGGATTTGGCCTTCGCGTTCGCGTGGAGGTGGTCGCGTTCGCGTAGGCCAGTCATGCCAAGGCATCGCGTTCGCGATATGACCAATGCGTTTGCGTAGGTGGTGAGGTGTGATGCTTCGCGTTCGCGTGACCTGGGTTCGCGAACGCGTAGAAGGGGGAGAGTCAGCATCGCGTTCGCGTGGTTGCTGTCGCGTTCGCGTAGAGGTGGACCCTGGCGCCGGGGAATTTTGTGCTTCGCGGACGCGTGGGGAGCGTCGCGTTCGCGAAGGGTAAATTGAACAGACCTTCGCGGACGCGTGAGTACCTTCGCGAACGCGTAGAGCACTGGGGTCTGGCAGTGAGTTTAAGTTCAGAATATAACAGCCGCGGCCCCCATACACAAAAACGCCATTGTTGAGCTCCAAGAGAGGATTTCGAAGGGAAAACGCTGGGATATCATCGGGAAATCATCGGGGGTAAGTTCTTGACCTTAATTCATTGGTTTATCATGAAATCCGTGATTATTTCACTAAAAATGGAAGATTAAAGGTGGGTTTGAGCCCTAGGCCTAAATGTTAGAAAATCTTTGATTTGAATGGGCAAACGGAGCCCGATTTCGATAAATTTTATATGCACGGACTCGTATTGAGATAAGGAACCCGAATATATAATTTTCGTGATTTTTCGATAAGCGTACCGGAAGTCGGGTTTTGGCAACTTGTGGGTTTTGGTGTATTTTGAGTTGTTTTGATTGGGTAATGCCCAATTGGCCTATTTTGATGTGATTCTATTGATTTTTATCAGATACTACACCTGTGGAGGCCGACATTCGCGGCAAGAAGGTTATTTCTTAGCGGTTTTGTACCGGGATTAAGGTAAGTGGCTTGTCTAACCTCGTGTGGGGGAATTTTCACCCCTAGGATATTGTGTGATAGTTTAAATGCCTTGTACGAGAGGTGACGGGCGTGTACATGCGCTGGTTGTTGGACATATACGTTATTTAAAATGTTCGATGAGTGATATTCCTGTCTTTAGCTGTTAATTTGATATTTTACCCGGTAGTAGTTAGAAAAGCATGATTAGGTAGTACTTAACTGTTTAGTTGCCTAATTGTCTTATTTGAACTTCTTGAAATTTATTGGCACTATTTTTCGGTGAAGTTATAGATAAGCATAATTTATTCTCTCTGTGTATTCCTTTATTTGCTGTGCTTGTGGACTGCGGGTTCAATTCCCGGAGACCCAGGGCTGTGGGTTCGATTCCCAGAGACCCGGAGTGATATTGGTAGGGACTGCGGGTTCGATTCCCGAGATCCTGAGTTATTGGTAGGGACTACGGGTTCGATTCCCAGAGACCCAGAGTGATATTGGTAGGGACTGCGGGTTCAATTCCCGAGATCCTGAGTTATTGGTAGGGACTGCGGGTTCGATTCCCGAGATCCCGAGTTATTGGTAGGGACTGCGGGTTCGATTCCCGAGATCCTGAGTTATTGGTAGGGACTGCGGGTTCGATTCCCGAGATCCTGAGTTATTGGTAGGGACTGCGGGTTCGATTCCCGGAGATCCTGAGTTATTGATTATTTATTGAGACATGGGCTGCGGGTTCGATTCCCGGAGACCCAGAGGTACTGTCAATGGGACGGTGGGTTCGATTCCCACAGGTCCTGGACGTGTTTTATTGAATTGGTTATTTGTTGTTAGCTTAATTGTAGACGGTTGCAGTAATCATTTTATTGTTTTTATTGCGGAAGTTATTATCATTTAAACTGTTTATTATTGTTATCATCACTATATTATTGTTTCTCAGTAGGGCCCTGACCTTCCTCGTCACTACTCCATCGAGGTTAGGCTTGGCACTTACTGAGTACCGCCGTGGTGTACTCATGCTACTCTTCTGCACACGTTTGTTGTGCAGATCCAGGTACATCAGAGCAGGCTCGTGCTAGGTGATTCCGCAGCTTTCTGGGAGACCTCGAGGTATGATCTGCTACGTCCGCGGATCCGGAGGCTTTTCTTTCTATTCTAGTAGTACTAGTTGGCATTTTTCCTTCATTTCATTGATAGATACTCTTAACACATAGAGCCACAGTTGTATATTCTCTTTTAGTCTGTGTTACCGTGGGATTCCGGATCTTGGTAGCGTTTTATTCATTGTGTGACGGATGTATGTGCCAAGCGGCATGGATTACATATCTTTTTATGCTATTTTCCCGCTGTTTCTTATTTAAGTGTTTATAGCTTGTATATTCCGCAACGTGTAAGGCTTACCTAGTCGTGGGGACTGGGTGCCATCACGACATGTTCACGATTGGTGAACTAGGGTCGTGACAAGTTGGTATCAGAGCTCTAGGTTCATAGGAGTCACGGGACACAGACCGGTTACTTAGAGTCTCGCTGATCGATACGGAGACGTCTATATTTATCTACGAGGGGCTATGTAACTGTTTAGGAAACTCTTCATTTCTTTTGGATTCCTTGTCGTGCAACATTCTTGGCATGGAAACTCTTCATTTCTTTTGGATTCTCTCACAGATGGTGAGGACACAAGCTACTCGCGACGATCAGGTACCCGCGCCCCCTGTTGCCGCCGTCAGAGGCCAGGGCCAAGGTAGAGGATGAGGACGCGCCCGAGGTGCAGCCACGGCACCCGCGCGCGCTGCCGCTGAGGTGCCACAGGTAGACCAGGTTGGAGCGCAGGCACCTGGTACACCGACTATAGCTGCTACTACTCCAGCGCTACATGAGACCCTGGCCCAGTTCATGAGTATGTATACCACTTTAGCTCAGGCAGGATTGCTTCCTCTCGTCGCAGCTACATCTCAGGCCGGGGGAGGGGCCCAGACTCCCGCAGCCGTTACACCGGAGCAGTGTGTGCCAGTGGGACAGGTTCCAGATGTTTTGGTTATGCCTCCTGCCGCCCTAGCACAGACCGAAGGTAGACCAGCTGCCTCTGAGGACGAGCAGCGTAGATTGGAGAGGTTCAAGAAATATGACCCTCCAGTGTTTAGTGGTTTGGCTTCGGATGATGCATTGGGTTTTCTAGAGGAGTGTCATCGTATTCTTCGTACTATGGGGATTGTGGAGACCAGCGGGGTTTCCTTCACTGCTTTTCAATTTTGTGGGGCCGCTTATGATTGGTGGCGCACGTATGAGTTGGATAGTCCAGAGGAGTCTGCTTCATTGACTTGGACGCAGTTTTCAGATCTGTTTTTGAGGGAGTTTGTTCCACCGAGCCTTAGGGATTCTTGGCGCTCGGAGTTTGAGCGATTGCGACAGTGCTCCATGTCAGTATCGGAGTATGCTATCAGTTTTACCCGTCTAGCCAGACATGCACCGGCTTTGGTAGCCACGGTCCGGGAGAGGGTGCAGAGATTTATTGAGGGCCTGATTCTGCCGATCCGATCCAGTATGGCCAGAGAGTTAGGAGACAGATATATCTTATCAGCAGGCAGTTAGCATTGCCAAGAGGATCGAGAGTATGCTCCCTAGAGAGCGGGAGAGAGAGAGGCCAAGAGGTCTCGTGAGTCGGGTCATTTCTCTGGTGCCCGCACTTCATCAGCCGATCATTTTGGCAGGGGTTATTCCGGTCGTCCAGTTCATTCACCATTACCAGCAGCCGGTAGTACTCCAGCTCTTCCAACACCTCGAGAGCCTTATTATGCTCCCCCAGTTTCTAGTGCACCTTCTGCGCGGGGTACTTCCAGGGGTCAGACTAGTGGGGGGGAGGCCGGTCAGTCTCAATCACCGTGTCCTCCTAGAGCTTGCTTTGGGTGCGGGGATACTCGCCATCTAGTCAGGGAGTGCCCCAGGCGTAGGAGGGGAGCACCTCATCAGTCTTCGCAGCCTCAGCGTAGTTCTCAGGGCCAGCAGGCTATCATTCCAACTCCAGCTGCCACTCTACCTGCCCAACCAGCCAGGGGCGGGGGTCAGAGTTCTAGAGGCCGCCCTCGAGAGGGGGACAGGCCAGATTCTATGCTATTCCTGATCGCGCTGCGGCTGTTGCATCTGACTCTGTTATCACAAGTATTATTCTGGTTAGTCACAGGGAGGCATCGGTTCTATTCGACCCTGGTTCCACTTTTTCATATGTGTCTTCTTACTTTGCTTCTCATCCGGGTGTGCCTCGGGATTCTTTGAGTGCCCCCATTTATGTTTCCACTCCGGTGGGTGATTCTTTGGCTGTGGACCGTGTATATCGGTCGTGTTTAGTTACCATTTGTGATTTTGAGACCAGAGCGGATCTATTGTTGCTCGGGATGGTCGATTTTGATATTATTCTGGGCATGGACTGGTTGTCGCCCCATTATGCTATTCTTGATTGTCACGCCAAGACCGTGACGCCGGCTATGCCAGGCATTCCACGTATTGAGTGGAGTGGTACTCTAGATCACACCCCTAGCCGTGTTATTTCTTTTCTCAGAGCTCAGCGGATGGTTGAGAAGGGGTGTGCTGCTTATCTAGCCTATGTGCGGGACGTCAGTATTGACACTCCCTCTATTGATTCTGTTCCTGTGGTACGTGACTTTGCTGATGTATTTCCAGCTGATCTTCCGGGCATGCCGCCCGACAGAGATATTGACTTTGCTATTGACTTGTTGCCGGGCACTCGGCCCATTTCTATTCCACCGTACCGTATGGCTCCTCCTGAGTTAAAGGAGTTGAAGGATCAATTACAGGAGTTATTGGGCAAGGGTTTTATTCCACCCATTGTTTCGCCTTGGGGTGCTCCTATATTGTTTGTGAAGAAAAAGGACGGTTCTATGCGTATGTGTATTGACTATCGTCATCTAAACAAGGTTACAGTGAAGAACCGGTATCCTTTGCCCCGTATTGATGATTTATTTGACCAGCTACAGGGCGCACAGGTGTTTTCTAAGATTGATTTGCGCTCTGGGTATCACCAGCTGAAGATTCGGGAGCCAGATATCCCGAAGACTGCCTTCAGGACTCGGTATGGTCACTATGAGTTCCTCGTGATGTCTTTTGGGCTGACTAATGCCCCAGCAGCCTTTATGCATTTGATGCACAGTGTGTTCAGGCCTTATCTAGACTCGTTCGTGATTGTCTTCATTGATGATATTCTAGTATATTCCCGGAGCCGGGAAGAGCACGAGCAGCATTTGAGGATAGTGCTTCAGATTCTGAGGGAGAAGCAGCTTTATGCCAAGTTCTCTAAATGTGAATTCTGGTTGAGTTCGGTGGCATTTTTGGGCCACGTGGTGTCGAGTGATGGTATTCGAGTAGATCCGAGGAAGGTGGAGGCCGTGCAGAGTTGGCCCAGACCCTCCTCCGCTACTGAGATTCGCAGTTTCCTTGGTTTGGCGGGATATTACCATCGTTTCGTAGAGGGGTTCTCTTCAATTGCAACACCTATGACCAGATTGACCCAAAAGGGTGCCCCTTTCCAGTGGACGGACGAGTGTGAGGCGAGCTTTCAGAAGCTCAAGACAGCTTTGACTTCGGCCCCTATATTGATGCTGCCTACAGGTTCGGGGTCCTATACTGTATATTGTGATGCCTCACGAGTTGGACTCGGTGCGGTATTGATGCGGGACGGTAGGGTGATTGCCTACGCATCGAGACAGTTGAAGGTGCATGAGAAGAATTACCCTGTTCATGATTTGGAGCTAGCTGCCATTGTTCATACCTTGAAAATTTGGCGTCATTATTTATATGGGGTTCCTTGTGAGATCTACACTGATCACCGGAGCTTGCAGCACTTGCTTAAGAAGAAGGACCTGAATATGCGTCAGAGGAGATGGTTGGAGCTACTGAAGGACTATGATATTACTATTCTCTATCATCCGGGCAAGGCTAATGTGGTTGCCGATGCCTTGAGTCGTCGGGCAGAGAGTTTGGGGAGTTTAGCATATCTACCAGCTTCGGAGAGGCCTATGGCGATGGATGTTCAGGCTTTGGCCAGGCAGTTTGTTAGACTGGATCTTTCGGAGCCCAGCCGGGTTCTGGCTTGTGTGGTTTCTCGGTCTTCTCTATTTGACCGCATCGGGGAGCGTCAATTCGACGACCCTCATTTGCTTGTCCTTCAGGATAGAGTTCGGCGTGGTGACACTCGAGATGTTACCATCGGGGATGATGGAGTCATGAGAATGCGGGGGCGTATCTGTGTGCCCAATGTAGATGATCTTCGAGAGCTGATTCTAGCAGAGGCCCATAGTTCGCGGTATTCCATCCATCCGGGTGTCGCGAAGATGTATCAGGACTTGAAACAGCATTACTGGTGGAGGCGGATGAAGAGGGATATAGTTGATTATGTTTCTAGATGCCTCAACTGCCAGCAGGTGAAGTATGAGCATCAGCGTCCGGGTGGATTGATGCAGCGGATAAAGATTCCAGAGTGGAAATGGGAGCACATCACCATGGACTTTGTATCCGGGCTTCCACGGACTGCTAGGAAGTTTGATTCCATTTGGGTTATTGTGGATCGACTGACCATGTCCGCCCATTTTATATCGGTGAGCACTACATATTCATCGGAGCGACTGGCGGAGATCTATATCAGAGAGATAGTTCGGCTGCACGGTATTCCGGTTTCCATTATTTCATATAGAGGCACTCAGTTCACTTCGCGGTTCTGGAGGGCTGTACAGCAAGAGTTAGGTACTCGGGTGGAGCTGAGCACAACATTTCACCCCCAGACTGATGGGCAGTCCGAGCGCACTATTCAGGATTTTGGAGGATATGCTCCGTGCGTGCGTGATTGAGTTTGGAGGTTCATGGGATCACTTCTTCCAATGGCGGAGTTTGCTTATAAGAACAGCTACCAGTTTAGTATTCGGATGGCACCGTATGAGGCCCTATATGGTAGGAGGTGCAGGTCTCCCGTGGGTTGGTTTGAGCCGGGCGAGGCCAGGTTGCTAGGTACTGATATGGTTCGGGAGGCTATGGACAAGGTCAAGGTGATTCAGGACAGACTTCGTGCAGCCCAGTCTAGACAGAAGAGTTATGCGGACAAGAAGGTTCGCGATGTGGCTTTTATGGTTGGCGAGCGGGTTCTGCTTCGAGTCTCGCCCATGAAGGGCGTTATGAGGTTCGGGATGAAAGGGAAGCTGAGTCCTAGATTTATTGGCCCTTTTGAGATTTTGAGGCGTATTTGGGAGGTTGCTTATGAGTTGTCCTTACCTCCTAGTTTAGCCGGAGTTCACCCCGTATTTCATGTCTCCATGCTCCGGAGATACCATAGTGACCCGTCGCATGTGTTGGATTTCACTTCTGTTCAGCTAGACAAGGATCTGTCTTATGTTGAGGAGCCAGTAGCCATTCTAGACAGGCAGGTCAGAAAGCTAAGGTCAAAGAACATCGCTTCGGTAAAGGTTCGGTGGCGGGGCCAGCCGGTCGAGGAGGCGACTTGGGAGACCGAGCAGGATATGCGCAGCCAGTACCCTCATCTTTTCACTACCCCAGGTATGTTTCTATGCTTGTTCGAGGACGAACGAATCTTTTAAGGGTGGGAAGATGTAACGACCCGGACGGTCGTTTTAGAAGAAATTACGCCCCAATCCCCAATTTAACTGTTCCCCTAAGTTCATTTCTGCTATTGCGGTTTGCCGGGAGAGTCGGTTCTGAAATTTGGAGCATTTTGGGACACATAGTCTCTAAATGAGAGCTTTAAAGTTAGAAAATGGTCCGTAATCGGAACAGTGTTAAGACGACCTCGGAACGGGAATCCGATGGTTCCATTAGCTCTGTTGGGTGATTTCGGGGTCGGGAGCGCGTTCGGAATGTATTTTGGAGGTCCTTAGCTCAATTAGGCTTGAAATGCCGAAGTTTGAAATTTTGGCGAATCCGAACGATAGGTGAGATTTTGATCCGGGGGTCGGAAGGGAATTCCAACAATTTCTGTAGCTTCGTTATGGGATTTTGGATATGTCCGCAAATTTTCAGGTCATTCGGACGTAGTTTGGTTGGGTTTTTGATCGAATGTGCAATTCGGAAAGTTTTAAGAAATTTAGGCTTGAATTCTATGTGAATTATGGGTTTTGATGTTGTTAGACGTGTTTTTATGATTGGAACAAGTTCGTATCGTGTTTTGGAATATGTTGGTGGTTTTCGTTGGGGTCCCGAAGGCCTCGGGATGAATTCGGACCACCAAACGGGCATTTGGAACTTAGAAAAATCTGCAAAAAATGCAGCAGCAGTGCAGCAAGGATTTGGCCTTCGCGTTCGCGTGGAGGTGGTCGTGTTCGCGTAGGCCAGCCATGCCAAGGCATCGCGTTCACGATATGACCAACGCGTTCGCGTAGGTGGTGAGGTGTGATGCTTCGCGTTCGCGTGACCTGGGTTCGCGAACGCGTAGAAGGGGGAGAGTCAGCATCGCGTTCGCGTGGTTGTTGTCGCGTTCGCGTAGAGGTAGACCCTGGCACCGGGGAATTTTGTGCTTCGCGGACACGTGGGGAGCGTCGCGTTCGCGAAGGGTAAATTGAATAGACCTTCGCGGACGCGTGAGTACCTTCGCGAACGCGTAGAGCACTGGGGTCTGGCAGTGAGTTTAAGTTCAGAACATAACAGTCGCGGCCCCCATACACAAAAACGCCATTGTTGAGCTCCAAGAGAGGATTTCGAAGGGAAAACGCTGGGATATCATCGGGAAATCATCGGGGGTAAGTTTCTTGACTTTAATTCGTTGGTTTATCATGAAATCCGTGATTATTTCACTGAAAATGGAAGATTAAAGGTGGGTTTGAGCCCTAGGCCTAAATGTTAGAAAATCTTTGATTTGAATGGGCAAACGGAGCCCGATTTCGATAAATTTTATATGCACGGACTCGTATTGAGATAAGGAACCCGAATATATAATTTTCGATATTTTTCGATAAGCGTACCGGAAGTCGGGTTTTGGCAACTTGTGGGTTTTGGTGTATTTTGAGGTGTTTTGATTGGGTAATGCCCAATTGGCCTATTTTGATGTGATTCTATTAATTTTTATCAGGATACTACACCTGTGGAGGCCGACATTCGCGGCGAGAAGGTTATTTCTTAGCGGTTTTGTACCGGGATTGAGGTAAGTGGCTTGTCTAACCTCGTGTGGGGGAATTTTCACCCCTAGGATATTGTGTGATAGTTTAAATGCCTTGTACGCGAGGTGACGGGCGTGTACATTCGCTGGTTGTTGGACACATACGTTATTTAAAATGTTCGATGTGTGATATTCCTGCCTTTAGCTGTTAATTTGATATTTTACCCGGTAGTAGTTAGAAAAGCATGATTAGGTAGTACTTAACTGTTTAGTTGCCTAATTGTCTTATTTGAACTTCTTGAAATTTATTGGCACTATTTTTCGGTAAAGTTATAGATAAGCATAATTTATTCTCTCTGTGTATTCCTTTATTTGCTGTGCTTGTGGACTGCGGGTTCAATTCTCGGAGACCCAGGGCTGTGGGTTCGATTCCCAGAGACCCGGAGTGATATTGGTAGGGACTACGGGTTCAATTTCTGAGATCCTAAGTTATTGGTAGGGACTGCGGGTTCGATTCCCGAGATCTCGAGTTATTGGTAGGGACTGCGGGTTTGATTCCCGAGATCTTGAGTTATTGGTAGGGACTGCGAGTTTGATTCCCGAGATCCTGAGTTATTGGTAGGGACTGCAGGTTCGATTCCCAAGATCCTGAGTTATTGGTAAGGACTGCGGGTTTGATTCCCGAGATCCTGAGTTATAGGTAGCGACTGCGGGTTCGATTCCCGGAGATCCTGAGTTATTGATTATTTATTGAGACATGGGCAGCGGGTTCGATTCCCGGAGACCCAGAGGTACTGTCAATGGGACGGTGGGTTCGATTCCCACAGGTCCTGGAAGTGTTTTATTGAGTTGGTTATTTGTTGTTAGCTTAATTGTAGACGGTTGCAGTAATCATTTTATTGTTGTTATTGCGGAAGTTATTATCATTTAAACTGTTTATTATTGTTATCATCACTATATTATTGTTTCTCAGTAGGGCCATGACCTTCCTCGTCACTACTCCATCAAGGTTAGGCTTGGCACTTGCCGAGTACCGCCGTGGTGTACTCATGCTACTCTTCTACACACTTTTATTGTGCAGATCCAGGTCCATCTGATCAGACGCACTACCGGTGATTCCGCAGCTTTCTGGGAAACCTCGAGGTATGATCCGCTACGTCCGCGGATCCGGAGGCTTTCCTTCTATTCTAGTAGTACTAGTTGGCATTTTTCCTTCATTTCGTTGATAGATACTCTTTACACATAGAGCCACGGTTGTATATTTTCTTTTAGTCTGTGTTACCGTGGGATTCCGGATCTTGGTAGAGTTTTATTCATTGTGTGACGGATGTATGTGCCAAGCGGCAGGGATTACATATCTTTTTATTCTATTTTCCCGTTGTTTCTTATTTAAGTGTTTATAGCTTGTATATTCCGCAACGTGTTAGGCTTACCTAGTCATGGGGACTGGGTGCCATCACGACATGTTCACGATTGGTGAACTAGGGTCGTGACACCTAAAGGTTCAATACATATGCTAAATGTGCAATTTACATCCTAAAAGTTTAACTCATATCCTAAAAGGTTCAATTAATATCCTAAAGGTTCAATACATTTGCTAGAGGTTCAACTCATACATAAAAGCTTCAATTTATATCCTACAAGGTTCAATTCATATCCTAAAGGTTCAATACATATGATAAAGGTACAATTTATAACCTAAAAGTTCAACTCATATCCTAAAGGTTCAATACATATGTTAAGGTGCAATTTACATCCTAAAAGTTCAACTCATAAGTGATATCCTAAAAGGTTCAATTAATATCCTAAAGGTTCAGTACATATGCTAAAGGTTCAACTCATACATAAAAGCTTCAATTTATATCCTACAAGGTTCAATTCATATCCTAAAGGTTCAATACATATGCTAAAGGCGCAATTTATATCCTAAAAGTTCAACCCATATCCTAAAAGGTTCAATACATATGCTAAAGATTCAACTCCCACATAAAAGCTTCAATTTATATACTACAAGTTCAATTCACAAGAACAAAACCTAAAAACTAAAAGTTATATTCATACCCTAAAATTTCGATTCACAAGAAAAAATCATAAACCCTAAAAGTTTAGGGTTTCTTCTCTTCAACCCATTTTTTCCCAAATTAGTAGGTAAAACTAATTATCTTAGCTACTAATAATTATCCTAGATTTAATTTAGCTAAGAACAATTAATTTTTACAAATCAAACTACAAAGAATTAAAATAAATCTATGTATTTCAAAAAAAAGAAGGAAAGGAAAGAGAAACCTACCTGGACAATGGAGGACATCACGGTGGAGTTGCTGCTGCTGCCGTCGGGTGGAGTGGGGACGGCGGCGTTGATGGGGGAGACGGAAGGGGAAGGCGGCTTTGGGTGTGAGAGAGAGAAAAGAGAGAGGGAAATAAGAAAATATGAGGGGAAACTCGTTTTTTAACTATTGTATTTACAGAAAGCGACCAACCTTGGTCGCTATTTTTGGTAGCCAAAATTTATTAACTATTTTGACCAAAATAGCGACCAACAGTGGTTAGCGACCAACATTGGTCGTTATATCTAAAAATAAATTACTTTTAATTCAATTTAATAAATTACTTTTGATTCAATTTATATATATATATATATATATATATATATATATATATATATATATATATATATATATAAAGCTATATTCGATACGGTATTACCTAATACGCTTATACTTAGTGTACAATGCAACTTATATATATATATATATTATATATATATATAAGTTGTATTCAATACGGTATTACCAATACGCTTATACTTAGTGTATAGTATAGCGTAATTACATATTATATATATAAGCGATATTCGATACGGTATTACCTAATATGCTTATACTTAGTGTATAGTATAGCGTAATTACGTATATTATATATATAAGCCATATTCGATACAGTATTACCTATTACACTTATACTTAGTGCAAAGTATAGCGTAAATACATATACTATATATATATATATAAGCTTACTCGATACGGCATTAACTAATACGCTTATACTTAGTGCATAGTATAGCGCTATATTCAATACGGTATTACCTAATACGCTTATACTTAGTGCATAGTATAGCATAAGTACATATATTATATATATATATATAAGCTATGTTCGATACGGTATTACCTAGTACAGTTATACTTAGTGCATAGTATAGCATAATTACATATACTATATATATAAGCTATATTCGATACGGTATTATCTAATACGCTTATACTTAGTGCATAGTATAGCGTAATTACATACATTATATATATAAGCTATATCTGCTACGGTAGTATCTAATATACTTATATTTAGTGCATAGTATACCGTAAATACATATACTATATATATATATATATATATATATAAGCTTACTCAATATGGCATTAACTAATACGCTTATACTTAGTGTATAGTATAGCGTAATAACATATTATATATATATATATATATGATGTATTCGATACGGTATTACCATTACGCTTATACTTAGTGTATAGAATAGCGTAATTACATATATTTTATATATATATATATAAGCTATATTCGATACGGTATTACCTAATATGCTTATACTTAGTGTATAGTACAACGTAATTACATATATTATATATATAAGCTATATTCGATACGGTATTACCTAATAAGCTATATTCGATACAGTATTACCTAATACACTTATACTTAATGCATAATATAACGTAAGTACATATATATAAGATGTATTCGATACAATATTACCTAATACACTTATACTTAGTTCATAGTATAGCGTAAGTACATATATTATATATATATAAGCTATATTCGATACGGTATTACCTAATACGCTTATACTTAGTGCATACTATAGCGTAAGTACATATATATATATGTATATAGACACACACGCCCTATATATAAGCTATGTTCGATACGGTATTACCTAGTACAGTTATACTTAGTGCATAGTATAGCATAATTACATATACTATATATATAAGCTATATTCGATACGGTATTACCTAATACGCTTATACTTAGTGCATAGTATAGCGTAATTACATTTACTATATATATATAAGCTATATTCGATACGGTATTACCTAATACGCTTATACTTAGTGCATACTATTGCAAAGCAATGATAAATATATATATATATATATATATATATATATATATATATATATATATATATATATATATATATATATATATATATATATATATATATTATATATATATATATATATATATATATACATATATATATATATATATATATATATATATATACATATATATATACTTCGATACGGTATTACCTAATACGCTTATACTTAGTGCATAATATAGTGTAATTACATATATTACATATATAAGCTATATTTGATACGGTATATTACCTAATACGCTTATACTTAGTGTATAGTACAACATAATTACATATATTATATATATTGTAACGACCTGGACGGTCGTTTTTAGAATTTACACCATGTTCCCCTATTAATTGCTTTCTCTAAGTTCATTTCTACTATTTTGGTTTGCCGGGACATTAGGTGTTTGGATTCGGAGTGTTTTGGGATACTTAGTCCCTGAATGAAATCTTAAGTGTTGACAAAATGGTCTGTAATTGGAACTGTGTGAAGACGGCCTCAGAATGGAAATCAGATGATTCTGTTAGCTCCGTTTGGTGATTTCGGAGTTAGGAGCGTGTTCGAAATATATTTTGGAAATCCGTAGCTAATTTAGGCTAGAAATGCCGAAAAACTAATATTTTGGTGATTTTCAGTTGATGGGTGAAATTTTGATCCGAGGGTCGAAACGGATCCGTGAAAGTTTCTGTTGCACTGCCATGTCATTTGGGACATGTGTGCAACATTTCAAGCCATTCGGACATGTTTTTGTCGGGTTTTGATCGAATGTGTGTTTTTAAAGTTTTAAAAGAACGTAGTCTTGTATTCGATTTAATTTGATGATTTGGGTTTTAGCCGAGGTGTTTTGATAATTGGAACACGTTTTAATAACATTATAGGATATGTTAGAAGTTTTGGTTGAGGTCCAGGGGGCCTCTGGTGTGTTTCGGATGCCCAACGGGTCATTTTTGGATGATTTTTGTTGTTTTGAGCATAAACATGTAATAATCCAAATGTCCATTTTCTTGTTCTAGATATCGAAATTTGATTTCGAGACTTTCAGAATTTAAATCATGAATTATAGGACTGATATGAAAAGTTTGGTCTAATTTCATCAAGTCGCGATTGGATTTTTGACACGAAATATAAATTAATTATTTAACGAACGAAATGGATATTAAACTGAGCAAATAAACTCCAAATTGTGTTTCATTGAAGGAATAGGTTTGTATTATTATTTGTGACTCATAGGAACAAGAATCGTCGAATTTCGAGTTCGTATGATGGAGTTATAATATTTTTAGTGAAATAAAAAGTTGCTACAATTTTCCGGGGCAATTTGTATTTCTGCTTCTGTGATGAACAGTATACGCAAAAGCGGATGAACAGTGTTTTCGCTTCTGCAGTAAACAGTACCGCAGAAGTGGTGAACAGTAAAATCGCACCTGTGGTGAATAGTAACTACAGATGTGAAAATCACAAATAGTGTATATTTCGATTAGTCCGCTATTTTTCTCATTTTTTGAGCTATGAAGCTCGGATTGAAGCAATTTTCACCATATAAAATGGAGTAAGTGTTCTTAGCTCAGTTTTGGTTGTATAACTTGAATCTATTACAAGTTTTGACGTTTTATCTGAGATTATTATTAAAAGGTGGTATAAAACCCTCTTGGATTAATTCACGATTTGAGGGGCGATTTGTTGTCCGATTTGAGAGATTTTGTCAAGACCCCAGTTCACCAATCATGAACCTGTCATGAAGGCACCCAGTCTTCTCGACTAGGTAAGCCTAACACATTGCTGAAGTTTAACAACCTTTACGAATCCATAAAACTAATACTAAATAATATAAATAAAATGTATAAGGTGCCGCCTGGCACATACACTTCAACCCGAAATACTGAAACAACCTCCAAGACTCGGAAATTCACGGGCAAACACAGTCTAAAGAACATAAGCTTTGGCTCTATCATCCAGAAGTGTCTATACAATCGAACAAGTGAAATGAAACTACTATCTATGAGGAAGAGTAGGAAGGGACTCTTCGGATCTGCGGACGCGGCAGATGCATGCCTCAAGTATCCAAATGTAGCTTTGAAATCACTGATAGAACGCTCGAACAACAGTACCTAGATCTGCACAACAAAAGTGTGCAGAAGAGTAGCATGAGTACACCACAGCAGTACTCAGTAAGTGCCAACACTAACCTCGATGGAGTAGTGACGAGGAAGGTCAGGGCCCTACTGAGAATAAATATATTAACAATATCGAACAATGTAAAGTAGGAGAAAATCTGAAATGACAGCAAAATAAAATAAAACTACAAGTCATTGACAATTAAGCTAAACAAGGAAAATAACATAACAAGTATTTCTCGACTGTCCGTTGGATCTCCTGGTAATTGAACCTGTAGTCCATCATAATAGTAACAAAAGGATCTTCGGGAATTGAACCCGCAGTCCAGTTATATCAATAGCACAGGATCTGCGGGAATTGAACCCGCAGTCCATTTATATCAGTAGCACAGGATCATAGGGAATTGACCAGTAGTCTATTTATATCAGATAGCATAGGATCTCCGGAATTGAACCCGCAGTCCATTTAATTCAATAGCACAGGATCTCCGGGAACTGAACCCATAGTCCTTTATATCAGTAACGAGGATCTCCGGGAATTGAACCTGTAGTCCTTTTATTAGTAACAAGGATCTCCGGGAATTGAACCTGCAGTCCACAATAAAAACCACAACCAAAGACAAGGAAATATACTTAGAGAATGGAATATACAACTACAACCAATAGTTAAGTCCTAACCCAACATTTTCCACGTAATTTCAATTAGGAAAATAGACACTTAATTCTATCTAGTCATACTCGTCTAACTAGCATAAGATAAATCTTACATATAAATCAGTTAAATAACAGAGAAAACGCAGTTTGAACAGTTCAAGGAAAATGGATTTTCAACAATTTGCACAAGTACACGCTCGTCACCTCGCGTACAAGGCATTTAAATCAACACATAAGATATCATAAGGGAAGAGATCCCCCACACAAGGTAAGACAGGCCACTTACCTCGAACCGGTACAAAACCACTTAGAAAAAATGACTCCTTTGCCACGAGTATCCGACTCCGAGTGGCCCAAATCTATTCAAACCAATTACATAATGTAAATAACATCGCAAGTAACTAATTACACTGATAAAATTAAAGCTACAACGCGAAAATGGGTGAAATGACCAAAATACCCCTCTATCCATCAGCTCGGAATCGAAATATTTTAACTTTTTCAAAACCCTCGTACTCTCACGAGTCTAACCATATAAATATTTCCCAAATCAGAGGTCAAATGTCCCCTCAAATCATCAAAATTAGGTCTAAGGATTTTACCCCAAGTTTCATTCAAAATCCGAAATTAAAGGTTGAATTCGAGATTAGATTAGTGGGTAATAATCATAAGAGAGTAAGGAATTGTTACCCAATAGTTTCCTCTGAGCATCCCTCGAAAAATCTCCCAAAATCGAGCTCTCTAGCTTGAGTTTTTGTAAAAATGGTAGAACCCTCGTTTTTGAAATGTTATATTCTGCCCAGGCCTTTAAACCATCGCGAACGCGGACCAACTCACGCGTTCGCGGAGAAGAAAAATATGGGGGTCAAAATTTGGCCAACAAGATCACGAAGGCGGGATGCGAACGCGAAGGCATGGGGTCTTTGGCCTATGGGAACGGGGGCACAAGGGACGCAAACATGATGAGTAATGGGGTGGAGCCACGAGAACGCGACAAGATGAACACAAATGCGAAGAAAGAATTGGACAGCTTCCAGAAATGAACTACGCGAATGCGTACCTGGGGATGCGAACGCGATAAGGAAGAAAATTAAAGCAACGTGAACGCGATACCTTCCACGTGAACGCGTAGAAGGATATCAGGCCTGCAATATTTCTGCTATGATTTTTACCTTCAACATGCCCAGTTGAGCATTTGAAACACACCCGAGGCCCCCGAGACCTCAACCAAACCTACGGACATGACCCATAACATCATTCAAACTTGTTCCAATCCTTAAACCACCTAAAACAAGGGCGGAAACACGACTTAATCAAAGATTCAAGCCTATGACTTGAAATTCTATCCGAATACACTTTCGATAAAAAATCTATCCAAAGCCTGTCCGAATGACCTGAAATTTTGCACGCACATCCAAAATGACATGACGAAGCTACAACAACTTTCGGAATCCCAAACCGACCCTTGGATCAAAAATTCACTATCAGACCGGAACTTCAAAAATTTCAAACCTCGACATTTTAGGCCTAAATGAGCTACGGACCTCCAAATTACATTACGAACACGCTCCCAACCCCGAAATCACCTAACGGAGCTAACGAAACCATCAGATTTCCATTCAGAGGTCGTCTTCATGTTGTTCCAAATACGGACCATTTTTCAACTCTTAAGCTCTCATTTAGGGATTAAGTGTCCCAAATCATTCCGAATCCTAGAATTGAACATGCCGGCAAACGAAAATAGAATAAATGAACTTAGGGAAAGCAGTTAATTGGGGATCGAGGCATAAATTCCAAAAACGATCGGCCGGGTCATTACATCCTCCTACACTTAAACACTCGTTCATCCTCGAACGAGCATAGAAAACACACCTAAGTTAGCAAAAAGATGAGGGTACTGGCTACGCATATCCTGCTCGGTCTCCCAAGTCACCTCCTAGACCGGCTGACCCCGCCACTGGACCTTCACCGAAATGATGTTCTTTGACCTCAACATTCTAATTTGTTTGTCAAAAATGGTTGTTGGCTCCTCAACATAAGATAGATCCTTGTCCAGCTGGACTGAACTGAAATCCAATATGTGTGATGGGTCACCATGATATCTCCGGAGCATAGAAACATGAAATATCGGATGAACTCCGGCTAGGCTGCGAGGTAAGGCAAGCTCATATGCAACCTCCCCAACTCGCCTCAAAATATCAAAAGGCCCAATAAATCTCGAACTCTGCTTCCCTTTCTTCACAAATCGCATGACGCCATTCATGGGTGAGACTCGAATTAGAACCCGCTCACCGACCATAAATGCCACATCGCGAACCTTCTTTTTCGCTTAACTCTTCTGTCTGGACTGGGCTACACGAAGTCTATCCTGAATCATCTTGACCTTGTCCATCGCGTCCAGGACCATCTCCTACCATCTCCTACCATATAAGGTCTCATACGGCACCATTTGAATGCTGGTTTGATAGTTGTTGTTATAAGCAAACTCTGCTAGTGGCAAGAAGTGATCCTATGACCCTCCAAACTCAATCACGCACGCATGGAGCATATCCTCCAAAATCTGAATAGTGCGCTTAGACTGCCCATCCGTACGGGGGTGAAATGTCGTGCTCAGCTCCACCCGAGTGCCTAACTCCAGCTACATAGCTCTCCAGAACAGTGAAGTAAACTGAGTGCCTCTGTATGAAATTATAGAAACTAGAATAACATGCAACCGGACTATCTCCTTGATATAGATCTCCGCCAACCACTCCGATGAATAAGTAGTGCACACAGGTATGAACTGGGCGGACTTGGTCAGCCGATCCACAATGACCCAAATAGAATTGAACTTCCTCACAGTCCGTGGAAGTCCAGATACGAAGTACATGGTGATGCGCTCCCACTTCCACTATGGAATCTCAATCTGCTGTAGCAACCCACCCGGACGCTGGTGCTCATACTTCACTTGCTGGCAGTTGAGGCACCTAAAACATAGTCAACTATATCCTTCTTCATACGCCTCCACCAATAGTGTTGCCTCAAGTTTTGATACATCTTCGCGGCACCCAGATGGATGGAATACCGCGAGCTATGGGTCTCAACAAGAATCAACTCGAAGATCATCCACATTGGGCACATAAATCCGCCAGTGCATCCTCATCACCCCATCATCCCCAATGATGACATCTCGAGTATTACCACGCCGAACTTTGTTCTAAAGATCAAACAAATAAGGGTCATCAAACTGTCGCTCCCTGATGCGATCAAATAGAGAAGACCGAGAAACCACACATGCCAGAACCCGGCTAGGCTCTGAAAAATTCAATCTAACGAACTCCATGGCCAAGGCCTGAACATCCATCGCCATAGGTCTCTCTGAGGCAAGTAGATATGCGAAACTTCCCAAAATCTCTACCCGGTGACTCAAGGCCTCGACAACCACATTGGCCTTGCCCGGGTGATAAAGAATAGTAATATCATAATCCTTTAACAACTCTAACCATCTCCTCTAACGCATATTCAGGTCCTTCAGCTTAACCAAGTGCTCCAAACTCCGATGATCAGTGTAAATATCACAAGGAACCCCATACAAATAATGATGCATGATTTTCAAAGCGTGAACAATGGCAGCTAACTCAAGATCGTGGACATGGTAGTTCTTTTTATGCACCTTCAGCTATCGCGATGCATAAGCAATCAACCTACAATCCTGCATCAATATCGCTCCAAGTCCAACCCATGAGGCATCACAATAAACTGTATAGGACCCCGAACCATTAGGCAACATCAAGATTGGGCCGACGTCAAAGCTGTCTTGAGCTTTTGGAAGCTCACCTCACACTCATCTATTCACTGAAAAGGGGCATCCTTTTGGGTCAATCCAGTCATAGGAGCTGCTATCGAAGAGAACCCCTTCACAAAGCAATAGAAATAACCCTCCAAACCATGGAAATTATGGATATCAGTAGCTGAGGAGGGCCTGGGCCAACCCTACATGGCCTCCACCTTCCTCGGATCCACTCGAATACCCTCACTCGACACCACGTGGCCTAGGGATGCCACAGAACTCAGCCAGAACTCACATTTAGAGAATCACTCATACAACATCTTCTCCCTCAGAGTCTGAAGCACTACCCTCAGGTGCTGCGCATTCTCTTCCCTACTCCGGGAATATACCAAAATATCATCAATAAAAACAATCACAAATGTATCAAGATATGGCCAAAATATGATGTGCATCAAGTGCATGAAAGCTATTGGGGCACTAGTCATCCCAAAAGACATAACGAGGAACTCGTAATGACCATACCGAATCCTAAAGGCAGTCTTCGGGATATCTGGCTCCCGAATCTTCAACTAATGGTAACCGGAGTACAAATCAATCTTGTAGAACACCTGTGCGACCTGAAGCTGATCAAACAAGTCATCAACACAAGGCAAAAGAAGCCGATTCTTCATTGTAGCTTTGTTCAACTGGCAATAGTCAATGCACATACGCATAGAACCGTCATTCTTTTTCACAAACAACACAGGAGCACCCCAAGGCGAAACACTAGGTCGAATGACACCCTTACCCAATAACTCATGTAACTTATCATTCAACTCCTTCAACTCAAGAGGAGCCATGCGATATGGGGGAATTGAAGTGCCCGGCAACAAATTAATACCAAAATTGATATCTCTATCAGGCGACATGCCCAGAAGATTAGTTGGAAACACATCGGAGAAATCTCGTACCACTGAGACTAAATCAATAGAAGGGGTATCAACACTGATATCCCACACATAATCTAGATAAGCAGCACACCCCTTCTCAACCATACATTGAGATTTAAGGAAAGAAATAACCCGGCTGGGGGTGTGATCTAGGGTACCACTCCACTCAATACGCGGAATGCCTGGCATAGCCAGCGTCACGGTCTTGGTGTGACAATCAAGAATAGCATGATGGGGCGACAACTAGTCCATGCCCAGAATAATATCGAAGTCAACCATACCGAGCAACAAAAGATCAGCCCTGGTCTCAAAACCACAAATAATGACCAAACACGACAAATACATATGGTCCACAATTAGAGAACCTCCCACAGGAGTAGAAACATAAATGGGGGTACTCAAAGAATCCCGAGGCACACCCAGATTTGAAGCAAAATAAGAGGACATACATGAAAAAGTAGAAACAGGATCGAATAGAACTAACACACTTTACTAGCAAACCATGACAATACCTGTGATGACAGAATCGGACGCAACAGTCTCGGTACAGGTAGGTGGGGTGCAACGTGGGGTTGTAACCATAGCTTGAGGACTCTCCGGGGCACGCTGCGGCTGAGAAGTCTGTGGAGGTGCACTCCTCTCGAGTATAGGGCAATCCCTCACCATATGATGGGTGTCTCCACACTCTAAACAAACTCTGGGAGAGTGCGTTGGTTAGAACTGCGCAATACGGGTGCTCCAAGACCTCTAAACACCTGAAACTCTGTGGGAACTCTGAGATGCAAACTGAGCTTGCTGACCCACAAAACCCCTACCATGACGCACCCTACCTCCGAAATAAGGACCAGTATACCTCCCCGGTCCGCGAGGTCTAATCACTCTTCGATACTCTCTTTCTTGAACCCACATGTCCTCTACTCGGTGAAAGGTCCTCACTACCTGCTGAATAGGGACCACAGGTTGGGTCGCCACGACACCTGGAACCTGACCAATGGAAGCTCGCTGATCTGGAGTAGGGGTGGTGGGAGTCTGGTCCCTCTCCCAATCTGTGTAGTAGTCGGTACAACCTAAATAAATCTGGCCTGAATCAATGTACCAAACAAGCTCTGGAACTGTGCCAAAGTCTCTTGAAGGGCTGGAGTTGTAATGACCCAACCCATCATTATGGGAGTTACCGCCCCATTTTCTCCATTTTATACTTTAATATGCTTATTTATATTTGTTTGGAGAGTTGGAAGTAAATCGGATAGAGCCCGATTAGAAATGAGACAATAGACCTCTTTTTGGGAATGTTAGTATGGAAAAGTGAACTAGATGTTAACTGATGAGTTAGAAAGCTCGAAATAAATTTCTGATGATTCGACTAGTTTTGGGGGATGATCTAGGACTTAGGAGAGAATTTGAAATTAAATTCGGAGTTTCGGTGAAGATTTAGTCTTGAATTGACTAAGGTTGAATTTTGGCGAATTCCGGACGGTAGGTGATATTTTGATCCGGGGCTCGGAATGGAATTCCAAGAGTTGAGTAGCTCTGTTAGGTGATTTTGGATATGTGTATAAAATTTCAGATCATTCGGAGGAGTTTAGGTTAGGTTTTAGAGCAAATGCCAGTTTCAGAAGTTTTATTGAAACTTATGCTTGAATCCGTGAGAAATTGGTGATTTTGATGTTTATGATTGTGTTTTTATGTTGAGAGCAAGTTTGAATGAAGTAACGTGACATATATGTGAATTTGATTGAGTTCCCAAAGGACTCGAGGTGATTCCAGTGGTTAAACGGACCATTTTTGGCGTTAGAACATAGTAGATTTGCTGCTTAAATGTTGCAGGTTTGATGGGCATCGCGTTCGCATGTGAAGTGTAGCGAACGCGTAGAGAAAATTGAAGCCCTAGAATATTTGCCTTCGCGTTCGCGAAGTCGGAGGTCGCGTTCGCGAAGCATAGGCAGGTTGGTCATCGCGTTCGCATGAGTAAGTGACGCGTTCGCGTAGAATAGAGTCGCAGGGCATCGCATTTGCTCATGGATTGTCGCGTTCGCGTATGGCAATTGGGGGATTTCAAAAACATATTCATCACAGCCGCAGGAGAGGGGTCGCGAACGTGATGAAGGAAAACAGGTCGGGCAAAGGGGTTTTAATAACAGAACATCCGCGAGCAAAACCTATTTCTTCACCAATTTTAGCAATTTGGAGATATTTTGGACGATAAGTAAGAGGATTTTGTCGGGAAATCATTGGAGGTAAGTTTCTTGACTCAAAAATATGATTTTATGCTAGAATCAATACCTAAATTCATGAAATTGGGTAGAATTTGTGAAGAACTAGGGCCAAGATTATGAAAACAAATTTTTGGGTTTTGAAAGGCCGTTCGAACTTCAATTTCAATAAATTATATATGCACGCACTCGTGGCTAGACGAGGAATCCATCGGTATGATTTTTAGAATTTTTCGAGAAGTGGGCCGAGAGCTCGAGTTTTACCAACTTCGTGAATTGTTACGTTTTTCGAGTAATATTTATTGGGTTATGTTTCCTTGACCCATATTTATGTATTTGCTGTGGTTTTGACTAGATTCGGTGCACAAGGCGGCAAATTCGAAGGGAAAAGGCATCACGGATGAGTCCACGACTGGTTAGAGGTGAGTAGTTAGGGTTTGAAACCCCGGCTTATCACATTGTGATGCTATTTAGGGTGTGACTCTCACCCCATGGCAAGTGCGGGATTGGTTATGACTGGGGATTGTGACTTGGTCCATCCCGAACAAGAATAATATTATATGGGCGGTTGAAACGCACACTGTGTTAAGTATATTTATATGGGTTATAAGGCATGATTGGGGCCTTGTGCTGACCTGTAGTACACTTAGGGGATATATATCTATGTGATAGCATGTTTTGTAAAATCATTGAACTCAGTCATGGCTTGAAATCATTGTTATGAAATGCTATGTCACCTGTTCTTGGAAAATTAAATAAAATTAAAGTATTTTTCATCGTTAATGAACTGGAACCTGGAAATAAATAAATTGAACTGTCGTGTGACTCATATGCATGTTGTGGACTGAGTATGAATCGGGCTACACACTGCAGTGGATGATATGAATATTGCGCTTGGGCTGAAGGAGCCCCTCCTGAGTCTGTACACACCCCTAGTGAGCGCCGTCGACATTAAACGGATCGGGCTACGCGCCGTAGCGGTCATGTGCATTGCATTGCATTCTTTTTTGTAAATTACTTTTCTTATTTATGGGTTGTTGTTGTTGTTAGTTCGTGGTAGGTATCGGGCTGTAGTTTTAGCTTTGCTCTGTGGCATTCTGTCGATTTGCTGCTTTCAGCTATTTTATATACTTTTTACTCACTGGGTACTTAGTACTCACCCGACTCCCTGCACCTTTGTGTGCAGATTCAGGTACACATGAGGGTTAGACGAGCAGTCTAGATTATTTTAGAGTATTCGAGTTGCTGAGGTAGCTGTTGGAGTTCGCAGGACCTAGCTTCTCTCTTTATTTCAGTTTATTATCCATATACTTCCAGAATTGAGTATTTTTTTCAGTATTCATATCACTATTCAGTTTTTGCTTAGAGGCTCTAGACTCCTGACCCCAGATCTTTTGGGAGTGTTATTTTCGATGTTCACACTTCTTAGTATTTTGTTCTACTATTATCATTGGAGTATTATTATTAACTCGCATATTCTTCTTGAATTGTCCTTTTGGGACTTGTCTTTAAATGTGGAAAAAATTGTTGGTCTGGCTTGCCTAGCTTTAGAGTTGGGTGCCATCACGATCGGGTTTGAGTCATGACAAGTTGGTATCAGAGCCTAGGTAACTAGGCCTCGCGAGTCATGAGCCGGTTTAGTATTCTCTCGCAGATCGATACGTAGACATCCGTATATTTCCTCGGGAGGCTACAAAACCTTAGGAAACACTTCACTTTCTTGGATTCATATCGTGCGGTTTGTTTTATCGTGAAACTAAATTTTTCCGTATTCTATTCTCTCACAGATGGCGAGAACCCATGCTAACGGATGAGGTGGATGACCACCAGTGGCACCTAGAGGCTGTGGTCGTGGCAGAGGCAGGGAAACAACGATAGCACCGGCTAACCCACCAGCTAACCATACTCAGGTCAGATCCCAGCGCCAATGGATCATGTTCATGATCAGGCTCCCGTTGCAGGCATTCCAGCAGCTCAGGTTCAGGCACCGGCAGTGCCCATTGAGATATCGGGTCTTCAGGAGACCTTAGCACAGATCTTATCAGTGTGTACTGGCTTAGCCCAGGTGGTTGCGGCCTCTACTACAGTAGCTTTTTCATAGGCAGAGGGGGAATTATACCCCTGTTGCTCGCACACTAGAGCTGGTAGCTCAGGGCTTACAGGCACATGAGACAGCTCCAGCTCACCTAGTTCAGCCGGCTACACTAGTCGCACTAGCCCCAGCTTATGTGGTCCCAGCTATGCCTGATGACGAGCAGCGTCAGTTGGAGAGGTTCGGGAGATTACAGCCTCCGGCATTCAGCGGTGTTGAGGGCGAGGATGACCAAGGTTTTCTGGATAAGTGGCAGCGTATGCTTTGTACTGTGGGTATTCTGGAGTCTAGTGGTGTTGCTTTTACTACATTCTAGTACATAAGACCACCATTTCATTGGTGGGAGGATTTCGAGAGGCGTATGCCTATTGGGGCAGCGCCCCTCACTTGGCAGCAGTTCTCCACGTTATTTCTGGAGAAGTATGTGCCCCAATCTTAGAGGGAGGAGCTGCGTTGTCAGTTCGAGTGGTTGAAGCAGGGAGATATGACAGTGACTCAGTACGAGTTGGGGTTTACACAACTAGCTCGGCATGCCATGTGGATGATTCCGACAGATCGTAAGAGGATTAGGAGATTTGTGGATGGTCTCAATTATCCTATTCCTATATTGATGACTAGAGAGAGGGATACAGCAGTTACCTTTGAGGAGGTGGTTGATACGGATCGTCAGATTGAGACAGACCGCCGTCGAGAGCGTGATAAGAGGGAGGCTAAGAGGCCTTGTGGTGTAGGTAGTTACAGTGGTGCTCCGTCTAGGGGCCAGTTTCAGCACTGCAGAGGTCGTTCCTTCAGATCTCCTCAGTCAGGCTGTGCAGAGTCTAGTGGGGCTTCGTCAAATCGTGGTCGTCAAGGTCATCAGGGTCATCATGGCCAGCAGGATCGTCAGCACAACCAGCCCACACTAAGCACCCTTCCAGCTCAAAGCTCTGCTTCTGCTCCTTCACCTCAGGGTTCATCTGCTGCAATGGGTACTCAGCAGTCCTTTTCTCCAGCTTCAAGTCGTTGTTTCGAGTGTGGTGAGTTGTGCTATATCAGGAGGGAGTGTCCCCAGTTTCTCCGTAAGCGGTCTCAGCAGAGGGATCAGCCTTTGTCTTCTGCTCCTATTTCCTCAACACCCGCTCAGTCAGCTAGAAATGGTGGTCAGGTAGCCAAGGGTCACCCCAAGGATGAGCATCATACTAGCGGAGGTCAGGCTCGTCTTTATGCTCTTCCAGATAGGAGGGACGCTAGTGCATCAGATGCAGTCCTCACATCTATTATCTAAGTCTGCCACAGGGATGCTTCTGTATTATTTAATCCCGGATCTACCTATTCCTATGTATCTTCATATTTTGTGCATCTTTTGGGTACGACTCATGGTACTCTTGCCTTGCCCGTGCATGTGTCTACCCCGGTGGATGATACAGTAATTATGGATCATGTATACCGATCCTGCCTTGTTACTATTGGGGGTATGGAGACCCGAGTTGACTTATTATTATTGGGAATGGTGGATTTCGATGTGATTCTAGGCATGGATTGGTTATCTCCTTACCATGCGATTCTGGACTGTCATGCAGAGACAGTCACATTAGCTATTCCAGGTAATCCGAGGATCGAGTGGCAAGGCGTGACTGATTATGTATCTGACAGAGTAATTTCCTTCCTAAAATCCCAATGAATGATTGGGAAGGGTTGTTTATCTTATTTGGCTTTCATTAGAGATGTTGAGGCAGAGACTCCCAGTCTTGATTTGATCCCCGTTGTGAGGGATTACATGGATGTATTTCTAGCAGACCTGCCTATCATGCCACCGGATAGGGACATCAATTTCGATATTGACTTTTTACCGGGCACTCAGCCCATTTCTATTCATCCCTACCGCATGGCACCAGCTGAGTAAAAAGAGTTGAAAGAACAGCTTCAGGAACTCTTAGATAAGGGGTTCATTTGCCCAAGTGTGTCATGATAATAGGTGAATTTGACTATAATTATGCCCTA
Source organism: Nicotiana noctiflora (assembly GCA_032618575.1). Lineage (NCBI taxonomy): Eukaryota > Viridiplantae > Streptophyta > Magnoliopsida > Solanales > Solanaceae > Nicotiana > Nicotiana noctiflora. Next base: position 42,329 of record JASVEL010003687.1, on the reverse strand, counting down.
AATAATCACACTTTGTTGTTGAATTGATATTGTTTATTATGACAAAATGCTTTGATTAGTGTTTATTGGTGTGTTATAGGTACACATGAGCCATTGGATGCTAAAGGAGCTATTTTGGAGTCACAAGATGATGAAGAGGCCAAGTGAAGAGTTGAAGTGAGTTAGCTTGAAAAATTGAAGAAGAAATCCGGAGTACTGTTCATCCGCGGTTCACTCGCGACCGCTGATGAACCGCGGAAAAACAAGCTCGCGAAACGTTTTGGAGAATCAGAGAACTGTTCTGTTTGCGGATCGTCCACGACCGCGGATGAACTGTGGAAGGCACAACAAGTTTATTCCTAGTTGTGTACAAATTCAATTTTTAAGCCCAAAACCCTCTATATAAACCTCTAGTTCGCCCAAAAGAGGCAATCATTGTATTTTGACTACTTTTGCAAGATTATTAGTAAGAGAGAACTCTCTCAACCTATTCCTTTCTTTTATATCAATTATTTGTTTATGAATTCAATTATTATTCTTGTTTCTTTGAGCATGAGTAGCTAAATCCTTTTCTAAGGTTTTGATGGAACCTATTGAGTGATGAACTTCTCGTGTATGTGATTACAAATTGTTAGCTAGATTTCTATTTGTTCAACTTCATTCTTGATGTAGTTAATTGGTAGACGTCCCAATTAGCTATGCCTATTTAGTGTGCATAACAAGGAAAATAGTGCATATTTAGGTATATTGTTGAACAACACCATACCTAGGTTATTGGTGGAATCTATAACTTTAGGCGTAAAGACGAGATTAGGAATAACAAAGTCTTGGGTGTAATCTTAAGTGAACAATTCAAATTAAAGCTAGCTAGGGTAGCTCGGGAGAGTTCACTAGTAAATTATTGTAATTGCTCGGGAGAGGGTTACGGTACAAATAGCGTTCATGATTGATAGAATATATTGACAATTTGAATGAGCATAACGAGAAGGGATTCCATCTAGGGGAAATCAATACCTTAGTCTTTCTCCATATTATTTACCCAATATTCAATTATTTCTTTTCAGTCTTTTAATTCTTGCAAAAGTAGTTGTTCGAAAAACTCACAATAATATATTCAAAATTTGGGAACTTGATTCGGAAGTGTTCTTGGGTTGTGAAAGTTGCAATTGGTAGGTTAATTCTCTGTAGGATCGATTTTGGACTTATTAGACCAGGTTATATTGACTACGACCGTTGTTTGGACGTGAATCATGTCACCTTCATAAAGAATAAATATGGTACAATGAGAATGTGCATTGATTATAGGCAGTTGAACAAGGTGAAGGTAAAGAATAAGTACCCAATACCTCGTATTGAGGACTTGTTTGATCAGCTTCAAGGAGCAAGTGTATTCTCTAAGATTGACCTTCGATCGGGTTATCACCAGTTAAAGATTAGGTATTCAGACATTATGAAGACAGCTTTCAGAACGAGATATAGGCACTATGAATTTTTGGTATTGTCTTTTGGGCTAACTAATGCCCCAATCGCATTCATGCACTTGATAAACAGTGTATTTTGGCTGTATCTTGATTCTTTTGTGCTCGTATTTATTGATAATATCCTGGTGTACTCGCGTAGCCAGGGGGAGCACGCACATCACTTGAGGGTGGTATTGCAGAGATTGAGAGAGGAAACGTTTTATGCGAAATTCTCTAAGTGTGAGTTTTGGCTTGATACTATGACTTTTCTGGGACATGTAGTGTCTAGCCATGGTATTCGAGTTGACCCATAGAAAGTCGAGGTGGTGCAAAATTGGCCCAGGATGTCCTCAGCTACTGAGATCGGGAGTTACCTCGGTTTGGCAGGCTATTACCGCAGGTTTGTTCAGGGTTTTTCGTCACCTTTGACGAAGTTGACACAGAAAAATGCTCTATTTGTGTGGTCTGATGAATGTGAGGAGAGCTTCCAAAAGCTCAAGTCGGCCTTGACCACAACTCCGGTACTTGTATTGCCATCAGCCTCAGGGTCTTATACGGTGTATTGCGATTCTTCGAGAGTTGGGATTGGTTGTGTATTGATGCAGGAGGTAGAGTTATTGCATATGCTTCTCGCCAGTTAAAGCCCCGTGAGAAGAACTATCATGTTCACGACTTAGATTTAGCTGCTACTGTTCATGCCTTGAAGATTTGGAGGCACTACTTATATGGTGTATCTTGTGATGTATATACAGACCACCGCAGCCTTTAACACTTGTTTAAGCAGAAATATCACAATTTGAGGAAGCGGAGATGGCTTTAATTACTCAAAGACTATGATATTACTATCTTGTATCATCTCGGGAAGGCTAATGTAGTGGTCGATGCTTTAAGCTGGAAGGCTATTAGTATGGGCAGCTTGGCGTACATTCCAGTTGGGGAGAGGCCCCTTACAATTGATGTTCAGGCGTTGGCCAACCAGATGGTGAGGTTGGATATTTCAGAGGCCAGAAGGGTGTTGGGTTGCGTTGTTTCTCGGTCTTCCTTATATGATCCCATTCGTGAGCGCTAGTATGATGATCCACACTTGATTGTCCTTAAGGACAGAGTTCAGCATGATGATGCTAGAGATGTCACTATTGATAGTGATGGTGTGTTAAGGATGCAAGGCCGGATATGCGTGCCCAATGTTGATGGCCTCTGTGAGTTGATATTGTAGGAGGCCCATAGCTCGCGGTATTCTATCCATCCAAGTGCGCAAAGATGTATCAGGATTTGAGATAGTATTATTGGTGGTAAAGGATAAAGAATGATATTGTGAGTCATGTAGCACGGTGCCTTAAGTGTCAGCAGCTCAAGTATGAGTATCAGAGGCCCGGTGGCGTGTTTCAGCATATGGATATTCCTGGAAATGGGAAACTATCACTATGGATTTTGTTAGTGGACTCCCTCGGACAGCACAGAAGTTTGATTTTGTTTGGGTGATTGTGGATAGGCTAACCAAGTCAGCTCGTTTCATTCCTATGTGTACTTCATACTTCTTAGAGTGGTTAGCAGAGATATTCATCCGTGAGATTGTGAGATTGCATGGAGTTCCAATTTCTATCATATCAGATAGAGGTACCCATTTCACTTCTCAGTTCTGGAGGACATTTCAGTGAGAGTTGGGTTCACAGGTAGAGTTGAGCACAGCATTTCACCAATAGATGGATGGGCAGTCCGAGCGTAGAATTTAGATACTGGAGGACATATTGCGTTTTTGTGTTATTGATTTTGGAGGTTCTTGGGATGATTAGTTGCCTCTTGCAGAGTTTGATTATAACAACAGCTATCAGTCCATCATTCAGATGGTGCCGTATGAAGCCTTATATGGGAGATGGTGTAGGTCTCCAGTCAATTGGTTTGAGCCCGGTGAGGCTACATTATTGGGGACAGAGTTAGTTCAGGATGCTTTAGGCAAGGTGAAGGTGATTCAGGAGAGACTTCGCATAGCTCAGTTGAGTTAGAAAAGTTATGCGGATCGGAAGGTCCGAGATGTGTCTTATTCAGTGGGCAAAAAGGTGTTGCTGAAAGTTTCACCTATGAAGGGCGTTATAAGATTTGGAAAGAAAGGAAAGCTGAGCCCAAGGTTCATTGGACCTTTTGAGGTGCTTAAGAAAGTTGGGGAGGTGGCCTACATGGTTTCTTTTCCACCTAGCTTGACTGTAGTTCACCCGATGTTCCATGTATCTATGATCCGGAAGTACGTTGGAGATCTCTCTCATGTATTAGACTTCAGCACGATACAGCTGGATGAGGACTTGACCTATGATATAGAGACGGTAGCCATTTTAGGTCGATAGGTTCGTAAGTTGATATCCAAAGACATAGCTTTTGTGAAAGTGTAGTGGAGAGGTCGTCTCGTGGAGGAAGCAACTTGGGAGATTGAGCAGGAGATGTGGAGCAGATATCCACACTTATTTGAGACTCCAGGTATGTTTCTTGACCCACTCGCGGACGAGCATTTGTTTAAGTTGCGGAGAATATATCAACCCAACCCGTCGTTACGGGAGTTACCACCCCGTTTTCTCCATTTTTACACTTTAATATGTTTATTTATATGTGTTTGGAGAGTTGGAAGTAAATCGGATAGAACCTGGTTAGAAATGAGGCAATAAACCTCTTTATGGGAAGGTTAGTTTGGAAAAGTCAACCGGATGTTGACCGATGAGTTAGAAAGCTCGGAATGGGTTTTGTATAACTCGACTTGTCTCGGGGGATTATTTAGGACTTAGGAGAGCATCAAAATCAAATTCGGAGGTCCGGTGTAGATTTAGTCTTGAATTGGCTAAGGTTGAATTTTGGCGAATTCTGGATGGTAGGCGAGATTTTAATCCGGGGCTCAGAATGGAATTCCGAGAGTTGCAGTAGCTTTGTTAAGTGCTTTTGGATATGCATGCCAAATTTCAGATAATTCGGAGGAGTTTAGGTCGGGTTTTAGAGCAAATGATTGTTTCGGAAGTTTTAGTGAAACTTAGGCTTGAATCCGTGAGAATTTGGTGATTTTGATGTTTATGATGGTGTTTTAATGTTGCGAGCAAGTTTGAATGAAGTAACGTGACATATCTGTGCATTTGGTTGAGGTCCCGAGGGTTTGGGGGTGATTCCGAGTTCTTAAACATACCATTTTTGGCCTTAGAACACAGCACATTTGCTGCTAGAATGTTGCAGGTTCGATGGTTATCGTGCTCGCTTGGGAAGTGTCGCGAACGCATAGAGGAAATTGGAGCCCTGGAATTTTTGCCTTCGCGTTCGCGAAGCATTAGCAGCCTGGTCATTGCGTTCGTGTGACTAAGTGACGTGTTCGCGTAGAATAGAGTCTCAGGGCATCGCGTTCGAGCATGGATTGTCGCGTTCGCATAGGGCAATCACGGGATTTCAAAACTTGTTCATCTCCGCAGGAGAGGGGTCGCGAACGCGATGAAGGAAAACAAGTCGGGCAGAGGGGTTTTAATAACAGAACACCAGCGTGTAAAACCTATTTCTTCACCATTTTTGAGCGATTCGGAGAACTTTTGGACGGGAAGTAAGAGGATTTTGTCGGGAAATCGTTGGAGGTAAGTTTCTTAACTCAAAAACATGATTTTATGCTAGAATCAACACCAAAATTCATGAAATTGTGTAGAATTTGTGAAGAACTAGGGCCTAGATTATGAAAATGAATTTTTGGGTTTAAAAGGCCATTCGAACTCAAATTTCGATAAATTTTATATATACGGACTCGTGGCGAGACGAGAAATCCGTCGATTTAATTTTCGAAATTTTTCGAGAAGTGATCCTGGGGCTCGGGTTTTACCAACTTCGTGAATTGTTACGTTTTTCGATTAATTTTGATTGGGTTATGTTTCCTTGACCCATATTTATGTATTTACTGTGGTCTTGACTAGATTCAGCGCACAAGGCGGCAAATTCGAAGGGAAAAGGCATCGTGGATAAGTGCACTGCTGGTTAGAGGTGAGTAGTTAGTATATGTGATATCTTGAGGGTTTGAAACCCCAACTTATCAGATTGTGACGCTATTTAGGGCGTGACTCGCACCCCATGGAAGGTGCAGGATTGGTTATGACTAGGGACTGTGAGTTGGTCCATCTCGAACAAGAATAATATTATATGGGCGGTCGAAACACACACTGTCTTAAGTATATATGTGGGCTATAAGCCATGTTTGGGGCCTTGTGCCGACTTGTAGTATCCTTAGGGGATAGATATCTATGTGATAGCATAATTTGTAAAATCATTGAACTCAGTCCTGGCTTGAAATCACTGTAATGAAAAGCTAAGTCACCTGTTCTTGGAAAATTAAATAAAGTTAAAGTATTTTCATCGTTAATGAACTGGAACCTGGAAATAAATAAATTGAACTATTGTGTGACTCGTATGCATGTGGTGGACTGAGTATGGATCAGGCTGCACGCCGCAGCGGATGATATGAATATTGCGCTTGGGCTGAAGGAGCCCCTCCGGAGTCTGTACACACCCCTAGTGAGAGCCGTCGACGTTAAACGGATCGGGCTACACGTCGTAGCGGTCATGTGCATTGCATTGCATTCTTTTTTGTAAATTACTTTTGTCACTTGTGGTTGGCTGTTGTTGTTAGTTCCTGGTAGGTATCAGACTGTAGTTTTAACTGTGCTCTGTGGCATTTTGTGGATTTCCTGCTTTCAGATATTTTATATACTTTTTACTCACTTAGTACTTAGTACGCACCCCTACTCCCTGCACCTTTTTGTGCAGATTCAGGTACGCAGGAGGGTTAGACAAGCAGTCAAGCTTATTTCAGAGTATTCGAGTTGCTGAGGCAGCTGCTGGCGTTCGCAGGACCTAGCTTCTCTCTTCATTTCAGTTTATTATCCATATACTTCCAGAATTGAGTATTTTGTTCAGTATTCCTATTACTATTCAGTTTTCGCTTAGAGGCTCTAGACTCGTGACCCCAAATCTTTTGGGAGTGTTATTTTTTATGTTCACACTTATCAATATTTTATTCTACTATTATCGTTTGAGTATTATTATTAACTCATATATTCTTCTTGAATTGTCCTTTTGGGACTTGTCTTTAAATGTGGAAACAATTGTTGGTCTGGCTTGCCTATCTTTAGGGGTGAGCGCCAACACGACCGGGTTGGGGTCGTGACAGGAGTAGTAGTAGTTGTAGGTGCATCAGGTGTCTGAGCTCCAGCTGGATCTGTTTGTGATACCTCGGCGGTAGCTTGCACAGGTGCTCTCGCTACAACACGTGTGCATCCTCGGCCTCTACCCCGGCCCCGACCTCTAATGACTGCAGTAGGGGGCACGGGTGCCTGATCATCTCGAGCAGCATGTGTTCTCACTATCTATGAGAGAATGGAAGACAGAAGTGTAGATATTGTGTCAAAATATCGCATGACAATGAATTCAAAGGAAATGAAGATTTTCCTAAACAGTTACATAGCCTCTCGTAGATAAATACGGACGTCTCCATACTGATCAGTGAGACTCTAATAAACCGGCATGTGTCCCATGACTCCTATGAATCTAGAACTCTGATACCAACTTGTCAAAACCCTAATTCACAAAACGTGAACCTGTCATGATGGCACCCAGTATTCGCACTTGGTAAGCCTTACACATTGCGGAAGTTTAACAACCTTTACGAATCCATAAAACTATTACTGAATGATATAAATAAAATGTATAAGGTGTCGCCTGGAACATACACTTCAACCCGAAATACTGAAACAACCTCCAAGACTCGAAAACTCACGGGCAAACACAGGCTAAATAACATAAGCTATGGCTCTATCATCCACAATTGTCTATACAACCGAATAAGTGAAATGAAACTACTATCTATGAGGAAGGGTAGGATGAGCTCTTCGGATCTGCGAACGCGGCAGATGAATACCTCAAGTCTCCAAATGTAGCTCTGAAATCACTAATAGAACGCTCGAACAACAGTACCTGGATCTGCACAACAAATTGTGCAGAAGAGTGGCATGAGTACACCACAGCGGTACTCAGTAAGTGCCAAGCCTAACCTCGATGGAGTAGTGATGAGGAAGGTCAAGGCCCTACTAATAATAAACATAATAACAATATAAAACACTGTAAAGCAGGAGAAAATCTGAAATGACAGCAAAATAAGATAAAACTACAAGTTATTGACAATTAAGCTAAACAAGGAAAATAACTTAACAAGTATTTCTCGACTGTCCGTTGCATCTCCCGAGAATTTAACTCGTAGTCCATCATAATAGTAACAAAAGGATCTTTGGGAATTAAACCCGCAGTCCAGTTATATCAATAGCACAGGATCTCTAGGAATTGAACCTACAGTCCATTTATATCCGCAGCATAGGATCTCCGGGAATTGAACTTGCAATCCATTTATATCAGTAGCACAAGATCTCCGGGAATTGAACCTGCAGTCCATTAATATCAGTAGCACAGGATCTCCGTGAATTGAACCCGCAGTCCATTTATATCAGTAACCAGGATCTTCGGGAATTGAACCCGCAGTCCATTATATTGCTAACAAGGATCTCCCGCAATTGAACTCGTAGTCCACAATGCAAAACACAACCAAAGACAAGGAAATATACTCAGAGAATGGAATACACAACTACAACCAATAGTTAAGTCCTAACCCAACATGTTCCATGTAATTTCAATTAAGGTGATTAAGCAAATAGACAGTTAATTCTATCTAATCATACTCATCTAACTAGCACAGGATAAATCTTGCATTTAAATCAGTTAAATAACAAAGAAACATAGTTTGAACAGTTCAAGTAAAATGGATTTTCAACAATTTGCACAAGTACATGCTCGTCACCTCGCGTACAAGGCATTTAAATTTACACATAAGATATCCTTATGGAAGAGATCCCCCACACAAGGTTAGACAAGCCACTTACCTCGAACTGATACAAAACTGCTAAGAAATAATGCCCTTTCCACGAGTATCCGACTCCGAGTGGTCCAAATCTATTCAAATAACATCGCAAGTAACTAATTACACTGTTAAAATTAAAGCTAAGGCGCGAAAATGGGTAAAATGACCAAAATGCCCCTCTAGCTAATGTCTCGGAATCAAAATATTTTTACATTTCCCAAACCCTCGTACTCTCACGAGTCTAACCATATAAAAATTTCCTAAATCGGAGGTCAAATGTCCCCTCAAATCATCAAAAGTAGGTCTAAGGATTTCACCCCAAGTTTCATTCAAAATCCGAAATTAAAGGTTGAATTCGAGATTAGATTAGTGGGTAATAATCATAAGAGAGTAAGGAATCGAAGGTTGAATTCGAGATTAGATTAGTGGGTAATAATCATAAGAGAGTAAGGAATCGTTACCCAATAGTTGCCTCTAAAAATCCCTCAAAAAATCTTCCAAAACCGAGCTCTCTCGCTTGAGTTTTTGTAAAAATGGTAGAACCCTCATTTTTTAAATGTTATATTATGTCTAGGCCTTTAAACCATCGCAAATGCGGACCAACTCACGCGCTCGCGGAGAAGAAAAATATGGGGGTCAAAATTTGACCTACGCGATCGCGAAGGCAGGGATGCGAATGTGAAGGCCTAGGGTCTTGGGCCTTTGCGAACGCGGGCACAAGGGACCCGAACGCGATGAGTAATAAGGTGAAGCCACGTGAACGCGACTAGATGAACGCAAACGCAAGAAGGAATTGAACATCTTCCAGAAATGAACTACTCAAACGCGTACCTGGGGACGCGAACACGATGAGGAAGAAAATTAAAGCAACGCAAATGTGATACCTTCCACGCGAACGCGTAGAAGGCTATCAGGCTTGCAATATTTTTGCTATGATTTTTAACTTCAAAATGCCCCGTTGAGCATCCGAAACACACTCGAGGCCCCCGGGACCTCAACCAAATCTACAGACATGACCCATAACATCATTCAAACTTGCTCAAAACCTTAACCCACCCGAAACAACGCCGGAAACATGAATTAATCAAAGGTTCAAGCCTCTGAACTTCAAGTTCTCACCAAACACACTTCCGATCAAAAACCTATCCAAAACTTGTCCGAATGACCTGAAATTTTGCACGCATATCCAAAATGACATGACGAAGCTACAACAATTTTCGGAATCCCAAACTGACCCTCGGATAAAAAATTCACTATCGGACCGGAACATTAAAAATTTCAAACTTCGGCATTTCAAGCCTAAATGAGTTGCGGACCTCCAAGTTACATTCCGAAGATGCTCCCAACCCCGAAATCACCTAACAGAGCTAAGGAAACCATTGGATTTCCATTCCGGGATTGTCTTCATGTTGTTCCAAATACGGACCATTTTTCAACTCTTAAGCTCTCATTTAGGGACTAAGTGTCCCAAATCACTCCGAATCCTAGAACTAAACATCCCGGCAAACCAAAATAGCATAAATGAACTTAGGGAAAGCAGTTAATGAGGGATTGGGCATAAATTCCAAAAACAACCGGCCGGGTCATCACAGATATTTATATGGTTAGACTCGTGAGAGTACGAGGGTTCTAGAAAAATAAATTTTACCCGGTTCCAAGACGTGGGGCCCGAGGGGTATTTTAGTTATTTTATATAATTTCACGTATTAACATAGAATTTAATTGTAGAATTAATTACATAAATTATTATTTACATTATGCAACATAATTGAATAGCTTTGTGCCATTTGGAGTCAAATACTCATGGAAAGAACGTGATTTTGGATTGAATTTTGAGTTGGTTCGAGGTAAGTGGCTTGTCTAACCTTGTGGGGGGGATTTGTCCCTTAGGATGTGATATTTTGTAATTGAATGCCTTGTGCGTGAGGCGACGAGCGCGTACTTGAGCTAATTGTTGAAAACCCGAATTTTTACTTAAATACTTGATTTGGATTTTCTTTCATAATTGCCTTACTTTACTTGCTATTATAGTATGTGCTAGCGTAGAAGAGCAGGTTTAATTGACCCAATTTGCCTATTTGTTAAATTTTCTTAAATGTGATTTACGTGGAGCATGTTAGGACATTATCATTTGTTGCTTTGTATTGTTGTACTTCAATTTCTGAGTATTTCTCAAATTTTGGATGCGCATTTACTTTGGGACTACGGTTCAATTCTCATGAGCCCCTCCCCCCCCTTGTTTGTTTACTTTGAGACTACGGATTCAATTCCTGGGAGATCACCCTACACTTTTATTTTTGGACTACGGGTTCTCCAGTAATTGATATGATGGACTACGGATTCAATTCCTGGAGATCCTCCAGTAATTGATATGATGGACTACGGGTTCAATTCCCGGGAGATCCTCCAGTAATTGATATGATGGACTACGGGTTCAATTCCCCGGAGATCGTCCAGTAATTGATACGATGGACTATGGGTTCAATTCTCGGAAAATCCACCAGACAGTTGAGGAAAAAGGGTTACAAGACGGTATCCTGGGAGACCCTCATTGTTGTATTGATATTGATTTGTATTTACTTAGTGTTTACTCTGTTCTTGTGGTTGTCATTTCCTTGTTGACCCATTTTACTTCACTTTTGTGCTTATTATTTCTATTAGATTATTAGACTGTTGATTATTATTTTTATTATAATTGTCTCAGTAGGGCCCTGACCTTTCCTCGTCACTACCTAACCGAGGTTAGGCTTGGCACTTACTAAGTACCATCATGGTGTACTCATGGCCTTCCTGCGCATGTTTTCATGTGCAGATCCAGGTACTTCTGGTCGAGCGCATTATCAGTGATTCAGGTACTATATTCAGCAACTTGAGGTACATCTGCCACGTCCGCAGACCAAAGAGTCTCATTCTACTCTATCTTGTAGTTAGTAATCCATTTCATGTATTCAGTTGTTGTAGACATTTCCGGATATTAGAGATGTATCTTATGATTCTTTTAGCATGTATTGCCTGTGGGTTTTCGGATCTTTGGGATAGTTTCAGAATGCTAAGCGTTAAAGTGTATGTGCCAGGAGGCAATTATATATATTATTCTTGTTATTTCGTTTTAATTATAATTTTCGCAAATGTTATTACTTCCGCAAGGTGTTAGGCTTACCTGGCCGCGAAGACTAGGTGTCGTCATGAAGCGTTCACAATTGGTGAACTAGGGTCGTGAAAAGTTGGTGTCATAGCACTAGGTTCATAGGAGTCACGAAACACAGGTCAGTTTATTAGAGTCTCGTTGATCGGTACGGAGACGTCTGTACTTATCTATGAGAGGCTATGTAACCGTTAGGAAAATTCCACTTCATTTCATTTCTTATCATGCGTCATTTATTCAGTTGGAGCGTATATCATATGCTTTTTTGCATCCACTCATGTATTGAAATTGTGCACTCAGTATCAATTATGTGCCGACGGTTCGTGATGCTACAGAAGGATTTCAAGGGAGCCAAGAATTTACTCAACCGTTATTACTATGTGTCATCCATACCAATAATAGAGAAGTATTGAGAAATCATTAATTATGCACATAGGAGTGCAATAGGTTCTGACATTACAGTAATTGTAGATTCACGAGGTGGATGTAGATCTCAAGATAGTTGGTGGTAGGTTCATATGATATATCTATTTAGCAAAGGGTACAACTAGCAACTAAGATACTGGAGGGAGTGAGTTTAAGTGTCCTAAGAATTACATATACCAATCGAACGGCTTGAGAGGTCTTATGATGGTGATGTACGAGTGATAAATGTTAGTATTGTGAAGTATTGGGATGTATCTTATGGATTTGCACCAAAGTGAAGAGAGTCCACTATCAACGATCAAATTGTTGATCATGTGTCATATCATTTTTGGCATGCGATGTATTTAAGTGGTATTCGAAAGTTCTCTAAAACTTGCATATGAGTAAGAGCTGAGAATTGTATGGGATGATGTTTGGACCTTCGATGTTCATAAGTCCATAATATTCTACATTTCAGTATCAGTAGGGAATTGGAAACAATTTCAGAATACTCGTAGTGCTCCAGTTAATCATGGAACTTCCGTGGGACAATCATCTTTTAATGCACCACTGGCATGGGATTCCGTAAATGGCTATTCTAGTTATCCGGTACAGACTCAGTATGAGCAGCAGAACTGCAAATGGGTTGTTATGAATGTGGCGATACTAGAAACATCATGACAATTATCCCAGACTTAGGAGAAATCTACTTAATCAGAACACATAGTCAACACACTCCATTATAGTTACTAATCTACATACGCTACAAGTTATCTATGGAGAACGAACGGGCAGATAACGCTTAAGAGGTAGACGCCCGACCCATGGATATAATTGCTATAGTGTGGCTGATGCCACTACAATAGATGGTGCCATTACATGTACAATTCTGATTGTTATAAAAGGGATATTTTCCCTTAACTTGATTGGTTTTGAAAACTGAGGCAAGTCCTCTTAATATGCATCACTAATGAGTGAGCTTCGTAATCCTAAAATCTACTTATGTGAACACACACGTTGGACTATTATATGGAGATAGATGTCCCTATCATTATGTGTTGGTCACTAAAAATATCTATGAGTCTAAAAATGACTTTCTATTACTTACTACATTGGGTTTTGATGTAATTTCAGGATAATTAATTTCAATTGTCAGTTATATGCCATATCGGTATGAGGGTTCATTTTATGTGGTGATTTTCTTTGACAAAAATTTATTGAAAAGAAGGAAGAAAGGAAACAAAATATTTTGGTTGGTACAATGTGCAAATACTTGTGATTCAGAGTTGAGGATGAGAACCTTAAATTGTTTTATAATGTGAAATATTTTAAACCGAGCTAGAAGCTGCGGTGGATGTTATATAAGGACAGGGTCTTGGCGGTGAAAAGTTATATGTTTAAAATTCTCATTTTATGAAATTTATAATTTTGTACTATATTTTAAATTGGAGTCATGCCTGTTAGGATTATTTGAAATTCATGTGTATTTTCTATTCATATTCAGTCATTTTTGTGTTGTAAACATTAAGTTTTAGCCTACGAGATAGGCGCACAGGTGGCGTTAAATGTGACTCGTTAATATGTATAAGTAATTATGAGATATTGATGCCTAGTTGGGAGTAAAGCGGAGTTCTGAAATGAGATGTTTGTAAACATACGGTTATTAGGCAAGGTTGTAATTTATGAACAACTATTATGGCCAAAGACGAGGTTTTGGGCATACAGATGACGTGTTTCATGTCGAGATATCATTATGATAATCTGATGCTTGTAATGCAGAGATTAGTATTATTGATATATAAATTATGGTGTTTTATTGGGTTGTGGATGTGTTTTTAGGATTTATTTTGGTGTTACTCTGGTAGGTGGATAGACCGAATTACAGGGGATGCTCTGCCGAAATTTTTGAAAAATTTTGGAGTTAGAAAAAAGAATTAGATATTAAGATGTGCAATGAAAGAGATAAGTTACCTTGTGTATTTGAGGATGAATGACCCTAAGTGGGGGAGAGTGTAATATCCTAAAGAAAATAATTTCAAAGTAATTAGGCACTGGTAAAAGTGGAAGTATGTTGAAATAAGACTAATGCAGTGTGACAATGTGGAATTCAAGCCCTATGATGAATGTCAAATATTGAAGTTTGGGTCCTGTCCTAAGGTTATGGACTAAGGATTAGGTGAAACCTTCAGTTAAGTTGAAGGATCAGTTACAAGAATTTGCTTGATAAGGATTTTATTCGACCTTGTATATCACCTTGGGGGTGCTCTAATCTTGTTTGTGAAAAATAAGGACGGTTCCATGTGTATGTGTATTGATTATTGCCAGTTGAACAAGGCTATAGTGAATAACAACTATCCTTTGCCTCGTACTGATGATATGTTTGACTAGTTTCAGGGTGCACGGATATTTTCTAAGATTTACTTATGCTCAGGTTACCATCCATTGAATGTTCAGGAGCCAGCTATCCCGAAGATTGCTTTCAGGACTCAATATGATCATTACGAGTTCCATGAATGTCATTTGAGCTGACCAATGCCCCAGCAGTTGTGTGCATTTGATACACAGAGTATTTCCGCAACATCTGTATTCCTTGCTATTGTCTTTATTAATGACATTTTGGTGTATTCCCGGAGTCGGGAAGATCATGAGCAACACCTGAGGACAGTGCTTCAAAATCTCAAAGAAAAGAAATTGTATGCAAATTTTTCAAAATGTAAGTTCTTGTTGAATTTTGTGGCATTCTTAGGTCACGTGGTATCAAGTGAGGGTATTCGGGTGGATCCAAAGAAGGTAGACGCAGTGTAAAGTTGGCCTAGACCCTCCTCGGCTACAGAGATTCGCAGTTTCCTCAGCTTGGCGGGTTACTACCCTCGTTTTGTGGAATGGTTTTCCTCGATTACAACCTTTATGACTAGATTGACCCAGAAGGGTGCTCCATTTCAGTGGATAGAGGAGTGTGAGGCGAGCTTCCAAAAGCTAAAGACAGATTTGACCACGTCCCCAATTGTTTATATTGCCTACTAGTTCAGGGTCTTATACGGTATATTTTGATGCTTCACGGGTTGTCCTTGGAGTGCTTTTGATGCAGGGCAGTAGGGTAATTGCCTACGTATCTAGACAGTTGAAGATACACGAAAAAATTACCATGTCCAAGACCTTGAGCTAGCTACTATTGTCCACGCCTTCAAGATCTGGCGTCATTATTTGTACGGTATGCCTTGTGAGATTTATACTGACCATCGTAGTTTGCAGCACTTCAATAAAAAGGATCTAAATCTGCGTTAGAGGAGGTGTTTTGAGTTGTCGAAGGATTTTGATATTACTATTCTGTATCACCCGGGCAAGACCAATGTGATGGTTGATGCTTTGAGTCGCCGGGCAGAGAGTTTGGGACGTTTGGCTTACCTACCAGTATCAAAAAGGCCTATGGCGATGGAGGTTCAGGCCTTAGCCAGCCAGATATGAAGTTGGATCTTTCAGAGCCTAGTCGGGTTTGTAGCTCGGTGCCCCAGCTATGAGCAGGTGAAATATAAGCACCAGAGATCCGGTGGGTTGGTTCAAGCCAGGTGAGGCTAGATTATTGGGTACAAATTTGGTCCATGATGCTTTGGAAAAGTTCAAAGTGATTCAGGATAGACTATGTATAGCCTCATCCAAACAGAATAATTATGAGGACCGGAGAGTTCGTGATGGTTCCGATATGGTTGTAGGGAAGGTTTTGATTTATGTTTCGCCTATAAAAGGCTTCATGAGGTTTTGGAAGAAAGGAAAGTTGAGTCTGTGGTTTATTCGCCTTTTTGAGATTTTGAAGTGAGTTGGGGAGGTTGCTTATGATATTGCCTTACCTCCTAGCTTAGTAGGATTTCATTTGATATTTCATGTTTAGATGCTACAGAGGTATCACAGTGACCAGTCGCACGTGTTGGATTTCAGCTCAATCCAGTTGGGCAAGGACTTATCTTATGCTGAGGATCCAGTAGCTCTATCGGACAGACATGTCAGAAAGTTGAGATCAAAGGAAATAGCTTCAGTAAAGGTTCAATGGCGGGGTCAGCCGGTCGAGGAGGCGAGTTGGGAGATCGAACAGGATATGCGCAGTCGATAACCTCATATTTTCACTACATTAGGTATGTTCATTGTACTCATTCGAGGACGAACGAATGTTTAAGTGTGGGAGAATGTAACGACCCATCCGATCATTTTTAGAATTACACCTTGTTCCCCTATTAACTGCTTCCTCTAAGTTCATTTCTACTTCTTTGGTTTCCCCAGATGTTTGGTGTTTGGGTTCAGAATATTTTGGGACACTTAGTCCCTAAATGAAAGCTTAAGTGTTGAAAAATGGTCCATAATCAGAACTGTGTGAAAACGGCCTCGGAATGGAAATCTGATGGTTTTGTTAGCTCCGTTAGGTGATTTCAGGTTTGGGAGTGTGTTCGGAATATATTTTGGAAGTTTGTAGCTCATTTAGGCTAGAAATGCTGAAAACTAATATTTTGGTGAATTCCGGTTGATAGGTGAAAGTTTTGATCCTAGGGAAGGAACGGATCCCCGGAAGTTTCTGTAGCACTGCCATGTCATTTGGGACATGTGTGCAAAATTTCATGTCATTCGGACATGTTTTGGTCGGATTTTTGATCGAATGTGTGTTTTTGAAGTTTTAAAAGAACTTAGACTTGAATTGAATGTAATTTGATGATTTGGGTGTTAGTCGAGGTGTTTTGATAATTGGAACAAGTTTGAATAATGTTATAAGATATATTGGAACTTTTGGTTGAGGTCTCGGGGGCCTCGGGTGTGTTTCGGATGCCCAACGGGTCATTTTTGAAAGATCTTTGTTGTTTTGAGCATAAACATGTAATAATCCAAAGGTCCATTTTTGTTTTAGATCTCGAAATTTGATTTCAAGACTTCCAAAATTTAAATCATGAATTTTAGGACTGATATGGAAAGTTTGGTCTAATTTCATCAAGTCGCAGTTGGATTTTTGATATGAAACATGAGTTAATTGCTGAACGAGCGAAATGGATATTGAACTGAGCAAATGAGCTCCGAATTGTGTTTCAATTTAAGGAATAGGTTTGTATTATTATGTGTGATTCATAGGAACAAGAATCATCGAATTTCGAGTTCGTATGATGGAGTTATAGTATTTTTAGTGAAATAAAAAGCTTCTGCAATTTTCTGGGCAAAACTGTTTCCGCTTTTGCGATGAACAGTAATCGCAAAGTAGATGAATAGTGTTTTCGCTTGAGCAGTGAATAGTAAAATCGCACCTGCGGTGAACAGTAAGCGCAGATGCGAAAATCACAGACATTGTATATTTCGAGCAGTCCGCTATTTTTCTCATTTTTGGAGCTATGGAGCTCGAATTGAAGCGATTTTCGAAAAAATTATCACCATATAAAATGGGGTAAGTTTTCTTAACTCAATTTTGGTTGTATAACTTGAATCTATTACGAGTTTTGACGTTTAATCTGAGATTTTTGTTAAAAAAAGGTAGAAAACCCTCTTGGATAAATTCACGATTTGGGGGGCGATTTGTTGTCCGATTTGAGAGATTTTTATATGGTTAGACTCGTGAGAGTACGAGGGTTCTGGAAAAATAAATTTACCCGGTTCCGAGATGTGGGGCCCGAGGGGTATTTTGGTCATTTTACATAATTTTGCGTATTAGCTTAGAATTTAATTGTAGAATCAATTACTTGAATTATTATTTACATTATGCAACTTAATTGAATAGATTTTTACCATTTGGATTCAAATACTCATGGCAAGAATGTGATTTTGGATTGAATTTTGAGCAGGTTCGAGATAAGTGGCTTGTCTAACCTTGTGTGGGGGACTTTGTCCCTTAGGATGTGATATTTGGTAATTGAATGCCTTGTGCGCGAGGTGATGAGTGCGTACCTGATCTAATTCTTGAAAACCCGAATTTTTACTTAAATACTTGATTTTGATTTTCTTTCAGAATTGCCTTACATTACTTGCTATTATAGCATGTGCTAGCGTAGAAGAGCATGTTTAATTGACCCAAGTTGCTTATTTGTTAAATTGTCTTAAATGTGATTTACGTGGAGCATGTTAGGACATTATTATTTGTTGCTTTGTATTGTTGTACTTCAATTTTGAATATTTCTCTGATGTTGGTTGCGCATTTACTTTGGGACTTCGGGTTTAATTCCCGTGAGATCCCCCTGCACTTTTATTTTGGGACTACGGGTTCAATTCCCGGGAGATCCTCCAGTAATTGGTATGATGGACTACAGGTTCAATTCTCGGGAGATCCTCGTGTAATTGATATGATGGACTACGGGTTCAATTCCTGGGACATCCTCCAGTAATTGATATGGTGGACTGCGGGTTCAATTCCCTGGAGATCCTCTAGTAATTGAAACGATGGACTACGGGTTCGATTCCCGGAAGATCCACCAGACAGTTGAGGAAAAAGAGCTACAGGACGGTATCCTGGGAGACCCTCATTGTTGTCATGATATTGATCTGTATTTACTCAGTATTTACTCAGTTCTTGTGGTTGTCATTTCCTTGTTGACCGGCTTTACTTCACTATTGTACTTGTTGTTTCTGTCATATTATTAGACTATTGATTATTATTTTTGTTATAATTGTCTCAGTAGGGCCCTGACCTTTCCTCGTCACTACCCAACCGAGGTTAGGTGTGATGACCCGACCCGTCATCATGTGAGTTATCACCCTGTATTCCTCGTTATATGCTCGTTCATGTTTTAATATGTATGTTTGGCGAGTCTGAGTCAATTCGGATTGAGTTTAGTTGGAATTGAGACAAATAGTCTCTTAGAAGAAGGAATATTTGGGAAAAAGTCAACCGGATGTTGACTTGTGAGTTAGAGATATTGGAATCGGATTCTGATGATTCGGTCAGCTCCGGGATGTCATTTGTGAGCTAGAAGAGCGATCGGAAGTGAATTTGGAGGCCCGGTGTAGTTTTAGGCTTGAATTGGCTAAAGTTGAATTTCGGCGAAATCCGATCGGTAGGTGAGATTTTGATTTGGGAGTCGGAATGGAATTTCGACAGTTTCAGTAGCTCCGTTAGGTGATTTTGGATGTGCCAGCAAAATCTCAGGTCATTCAAAGGACGTTTGATCGGGTTTTTGATCAAATGTCGGTTGCGGAAGTTTGAATGAAAACTTAGGCTTGAATCTGCTTGGATTCGATGTTTTACGTGTTTGAGGGCGTGTTTTTATGATTGGAACAAGTTTGTATTGTGTTATGGGGTATGTTGGTGGTTTTCGTTGGGGTCCCGGGGGCCTCGGGATGAAACCGGGGGTCCAAACGGACCATTTTTAGCCCAAGAGAGCAGCTGAACTGCTGCAATATCTGCAGAAAAAATTTGTTCTTCGCATTCGCGAAGTGTATCGGAGAGTTGGAGATTTTTTCTCATCGCGTTCGCGAGGAGAGGGACGCGAACGCGTAGTGTCAGGCTTGGAGAGCATCGCGATCGCGAAGGAGTGCACGCATTCGCGTAGGTCTGAGCGGTTGGTCATCGCGAACGCGGCTGAAAGCCACGCATTCGCGTAGAGTAAATTCGGAGGCTGCTAATTTTGTTCATCGCCATCGCGTGGGGAGAGTCGCGTTCGCGAAGGGTTAAATGACTGGGCAAGTCCTTAAATTGCAGAACATTTCATTTACGGGTTTCACTCCTAGAAACCCCCATTGTTGAGCTCTAGAGTGAGAAAGTGACGGGAATTGCTGGAAGATCATCGGGATATTGTCGGAGGTAAGTTTTGTGGTTTAATTACGCGTTTTTATCATGAAATCATTGATTATTTCAATGAAAATGGAAGATCAAAGGTGAGTTTTAGCCATAGGCCTAAAATTTTAGAAAAACACTGATTTGAGTAGGCAATGGGAGTCCGAATTTGGTAAATTTGATATGCCTAGACTCGTATTGAGACGAGGGTTCCGAATATGTAACTTTTATAATTTTTCGAGAAGCGCACCGAAAGTCGGGTTTTGACAACTTAGTGGGTTTTGGTGCAATTGGGAGTTACTTCGTGTGGATTGTGTGTCATTGCATGTATTAATGTGTTCTCTATGATTTTGAGCAGATTTGGCATCCGAGGAGATCGATTTGCGAGGCAAGCGCAAGGCGGACTGAGGTTTCTTCCGGTTTGAGGTGAGTGGTAGTAGTAAATAATGTACTGTGGGTTTGAAACCCCGTACTAGCACTTTACAGTGGTATATTGAGAGGAGATGCGCGTCTTGTGTCGGGCGCGGTGACATTGTGATTGGGGACTCGGACTTGGTCCTTCCCGGCTTGTAGAACACTATGTATTATGACCGTTAACGATATTATAATTGTGAAATTGGGCTAATAGCCATGTTTGGAGCCTTGTGCCGATCTGTAGAGCATTAGGGGACTTGTAGAACTAAGTGACCCTTATGTCGTGTTGGAAACTTACACTCAGTCGTGAAGCTAGCTGAATGGCCTGTTAAGAGCCAGTACTAGATGCGTACTTTGAGAGATGAATCACTTAGGGTGGAAGCTCCCTTGACTTAGCTGAGTGAGCCTGAAAAGCCAATCCTATACTAATGGAGACGGGGTCGAGGACCCGTTAGGATGTATTATATACATACACACATATATATATATATATATATATATATATATATTGGATCGGGATCACATCGCCTTTAATATGAAATAAAAAATAAAACAAAAAAGAAAAATCTTTATAGATTAATGAAGGTGGCAATTACACCCAAAGAGAACACCTACTAATTTTTAATTTATAATCGTAGGCTATTTTCTTTCATTCTTTAATTTTTATTAATTTATAAATACAATGTACAGTATTATAGTTAACTAATGTTAAAAATTGTATATTCATTAAATTAGGATACACGCGCAAAGCGCGTATATATATATATATATATATATATATATTGGATCGGACTGCACGCCACAGCAGTATACTTACTAGATACTTATGCCTTAGGGACATATATATAGAGATGGTTGTACACTGTTGTGGTACGAGAGGGGATTTAGTCAGTGTGGAACCTTAACGAGATAGGTGTGGACTAGTGATCGAATTACTACTATAGTGATGACTTACCTGTGAGGGTTTGCCTTAGAACTGTTTAGTGATAGTACAGGAGTTCTTGCTTTCAGTTATCGTTTATTATTGTTACTCACTGAGTTGAAATATACTCACCCCACTCCCCTGCACTTTCTGTGCAGATCCACAGGTGCCCGAGGGCAGTTGAGACATTGTAGCTGCTGATCATCATCTACTTTTGCGGAGACTACGAGGTAGTTTCCAGCGTTCGCAGAGCCTGTTTTCTCCTTCCTTATAATCTTATTGTTCTCATTGCGGAAATGGTAGTTTGATAATGGGTGAGATGCAAGATGTTCGATCCTTATTGTGATCTGTTACGTAGCCCTAGCTATGGGCGTGGTGAGTATGTTCATGTTCCTTAGTGGGAAGGTAAAGTGCATTACGTGTGGTAGTATGAGTTCGGACGCAGGAAGACCAAATTGGTTGTGCTAGGTGTATCATGGTGAAAGGTATTTGATAAGTGTTATGATTTGAGCAGGTGCAGCGCATGTTCATATACTAATGCTGATGATATAACTCGTGTAGTGTTGAGATTTATGTTGTTGATATGTATTGTTAGGATGATTTTGGTGATTCGCTGGCAGGTGGATAGGCCAAATTACAGAGGAAACTCTAGCGAAATTTCTGGAAAATTTGGGGCTTAGAAAATAATTTTGTCACCTGGAGAATGGGCTTAAATGGTGTGTGTATAAATGCAAGAGTTGCAAAAGAGTTAAGATGTGTGATGATTCGAATCTCCGCCGAAGCTTGTAAATGACTTGAGTTTAATCTAACTAGAACATTGTGGCATCATTTGAGTAAGAATGCTATGAATGGGTAAAAGTGCTTGGGTGTATGGCTCCGAGCCAAGTTGGGGAGGTTGTTAGTGATTAACTGATTGCACTATTGTGTGCTATGATTGGTCCTGTCTCTGGGTATGTTGGGAAATTTTGATAAAGGTTATGGTGCTTCGTAGATGTGAATAAATACTAGGATGTTTTGAACTTATGTTGGTAAAGAATGTTTGGTGTATAGAAAAGAAAGGTAGCTAATTGTATCTGAATGTAATCATGTTCTGCGGTGTCAAAGTTCTAGCAAGGAACGAATGGTTCTGTTCAATAAGGCAGTTGAATTATAACCGGTTGAGGGTAAATGACGCTCGAGAATTGTTTTACGGTGTTCAAGATTTTGCTTGTAGCGGTAAGGTATCTTAAGAATGGGTACGTGGATAAAGACCGTGGTCTCGTTAGAAGAAATTGAGACTTTCGATATGTTATGTGGATGATGAGATTATATGTATCTATACTGGAGAGTAATGATAACGAATTCAAATTGCAGGAAGTTCTTCAAGGTAAAGTGTTGTAGATTGTGGTACCTCGGGGAAACATCTGAGGGAGTATTTGTAAGGCCCCGTAAAAATGTTGTGCATAAAACCTAGTAGCTGTGGTGTCATGGTCCGAATAATGTGTTAGGAAAAGTGTCAAATATGCGGTCAAGAATGCGACCGCAAACCTGACATGCGGATCGCATTCTTGCCGCAAAACGTTCCAAAGAGTTTCCCAAAAATCGTGTCAAAAGTGCGGTCGATATGCGATCGCATGTCAAATCTGCGGTGCACTTTGCGACCGCAGGATCAAGCATGCGGACCGCATTCTGGCCGCATTCCTTAACAGAACCTGTGTAAAATTTGGGGCAATTCTGCGGTCACTATACGGACCGCATGTTGATTCTGCGGTCGCATAGTGCACCGCATAATTGACCCCGGCCCAGATTTTTGTGACATTTTGACCCGATCTCTTCTTTAATATAACACACTTCTTCTTCATTTTATCATATCATCTTACAAAAAATTAGAGAGAGAAGAGAGGGTTTTTAGAGAGAGAAATCTTTCATCTTCAAAGATTGTTCCGACCATCTTAATTCCAAGGGATCTTAGGGCAAGGATTCAACATCCCCAATCTTTTCAAGGTAAAAACCCTAACTATTTTCTTTGATTTTCAGTTTTAAATTGGGTAAAGAGAGGTTTGCATATAATAGCTTTTGAAAATAGAATTTTTATACTCATGCATGATTATTGAACTTGATTTCTAGTAAAAAGAAGTGAGTAGAAGTAAGAGTCTTCAAGAACAAGGTTGACAAGAGTAGGATATCTTGGGTAAGCATAAAGTAGGAAGAAAAATCATCACCAGGTATGTATGGCTAATTTTGATTCTTGTGAAATCGCCTATATGTGTGAAGTTTGTTTGTTTCGTGTTAAATTGACAAATTGTGTGAAATTCTTGATATTGTTGTTGGATATTCAAAGTTTGTTGTTGAGCTATGAGTGATGTAAAATGAGAGTTTAATTTGGAAAAAGAATTGTGAATAATGACTATGATGGCCTATATGGCACCTTGTGGAAAACAAACGAAACACTTGAGAATTGGTTTATTGTGGAAAGAGATGAAACACTTGAATTGTGGAAATATTGTAACATGGTTGTGATATTGAATTGATAAATAATTGAGAACATGAAACAATGTGCAAGTTGCTTATTTGAACTTGTTGAAATTGTGTGTAGTACCTTATCTGCTGTTTGAAATTGTTGTGTTTTAAACTGTAAGACGGGGTCGTGTTGCGCGCCGCAACGTGAGGAAATAAGGTGTGGGTTGGGGTGATAAGGGTGGCCGAGGTAATAAGGGTGGTCGGGGGCAATAAGGATGGAAAGCGATCGAAATCGCTATTGAAAATTGATACAAAAATCAATAATGTGAAATTGTGAAAGGAGACAGCAGGAGAGTTTGCAACCTGTGGGGCACTGATTGCCCCTTTGTTTGACTACTTGTGCTTTACGTGATTGATTGGTTATTGTTAAATTGGTTGATTGTAGAAAGTGCTTTGTGTTGAGAATTATTTGAAATGAGGAAAATGTGGAAACATGGTTGGTCGGCTTAATTTAATTGTTGATGTAATTCAATGGCTTGAGTTTACTTGGGACAAAGTTTGTCCATACATGCCAGTACAATTCAAGTGTACCGACGTCCCTTTTGCCGGGGACGCTACATTCGTGTTATGATTGTAGGTGGATCAGTAGCAGGCACTTCAGCTCATCGGCAGTAGTATCCTTCTCCTTCGTTTGCCCGTTTTGGTGAGCCCCTTTCTTCCTCGGGGCCTTGTGTGGTTCATGCCACTCGGTTTAGATTTCATTTTGGTTTTGTAAGGTATAGCCGGAGTCTTGTTACCGGCAAGTATTGTATTTCCCTTTTTGTATCCTAGAGGCTCCATAGACATGTAAACTGTGGGATTGTGGCCTATGTATATGTATGGGGCGTTGTAAAAACTGTAAACTTGTTAATGAATCACTCGTATGGTTATGTTTATGCATTATGAAATCAGTCATTATTGGTAAAATATTTGGTTAATGAGAAACAATCAACACGGGGTTAACGCGTGGGAATGAAAGGCACCCAGGTCCGCTTGACTGGGGCAACTCGGTCAGGCGCCGGTCATGTCCCTCGATTTGGGGCGTGACAAACTTGGTATCAAAGCCTATGGTTTTTAAAGTGTCCTAGGATGTCTCGGAGCCGTGTCTAGTAGTGCCCTTCTTATAGGTGTGTTGTCGACCACATCATATAAGTAGGGGGCTACACGGGCATTTAGGAATTTACCTATTTCTCTGTTAATCTATATCGTGCGGTAAAGTGCAATGTGGAAATATCTACGTCTAATTCGCGCCTTGTTCCCAAATTTTCAGAATATGGCACCTAAGAAGAAGGCTAGACTCGGCCTTAGGGCCAATGCCGGCCCAAGTGCAGCTGTTAATCATGTACCCGATGCCGTGGGAGAGAATGACCCACCGGTCCCGAATTTGCCTGGCCCATCTGTTCAAAACCCAAGTGTCCCTATTCCAGCCGCGGCAGAGGATGCCACCATTCCTCCTGCCGGTGTTCCTGACTCAGATACAGTTCCCGCTTCGGGCTCTGGTATCTCTAATGAGGAACTTAGGGGAGCCATCCATATGTTAACACAGTTGGTGGCCGCCCAGGCCCAGAGATCCCATGATGCCCTGCATCCTCCAGCGGACAGGGAGATTCCTTTGGCTCCAGAGTCCACCTGTTCTTGCGATTGGCCCCTCCAGAATTTTCAGGTACCGATCCAGAGGCTGACCCACAGGAATTCCTTGATGAGATATACAAGACCCTCAGAGTGATGAAGGCTACAGATATAGAGGGGGTAGAGTTGGCCTCTTACAGGCCGAAGGGAGCGGCACGTTCATGGTTCGAAATGTGGGAGGATTCCCGTGAGGAAGGGAGCCCTCCGGCCAGATGGGATGAGTTCGTAGATGCATTTATGGACCACTTCTTGCCTGCCGAGGTGATGGCGGCCCGCGCCACGGAGTTCGAGGTCCTCAAGCAGGGCAGTATGAGTGTTTGGGAGTATCACATGGAGTTCGTAAGGTTGTCCAAGTATGCTCCTCATTTAGTGTCGACCATGGATGCCCGGGTTCGACGGTTTGTTCAGGGCCTTAGCCCTTTGGTAGTGAATGAGGCCGCCACAGCAGCTTTGTACTCAGATATGAACTATGGGAGGATCGTGGGGTTTGCTCAGGCCACAGAGGCCAGGAAATTGAAGATTCGTGCAGAAAGAGAAAGTAGCAGCAGGGCCCGATCAATGGGTCATTCAGGGAGATCACTTCCAGGGAGAGGGTCATCAGGGCCATCCCAGTCATATGCTCAGACCTTCGCGAGTGCACCGCTATCCGTGCACAGTCATCAGCAGGGCAGTCATTCGAGACCCGGTTCAGACAGCAGGAGGTCTCGTCAGTCTGGTCGTCCTGGGGTGAGGTCCCAGCAGCAGGGGAGACCTACATGCCCCAAGTGTGGGAGATTTCATACGAAGACTTGCTACCTTGACATCCCAGTGTGCTTCGGGTGTGGGGTGAGAGGTCACATTCAGCGGGACTGCCGTGCACCCCGTCAGGGTATAGGTAGGGGATCTGCTCAGTCATCCGGTTCTTCAGCTGCTACATCATCAGCGCGTACTCCAGCATCAGCAGGGCGTGGTGTAGCTAGGGGTGGAGCTCATTGTAGGGGTGGACCTAGCCGATTCTATGCATTAAGTGGCCGCCAAAATGCCGAGGCTTCTCCAGATATTGTTACAGGTATCCTGTCTGTTCGGACTATTGATTGCTATGCCCTTATTGATCCGGGGTCCTCCTTGTCTTATGTTACTCCATTCATTGCTTCAAGTTTTGGGATAGAACCCGAACAGCTTCGTGAGCAGTTCTCTGTGTCGATTCCGGTTGGTGATTCTATTACAGCCTCACGAGTCTATAGGAATTGTGTTGTTACGGTAGGTGGTCGTGATACCACAGCCGATCTTATTGAGCTTGGGATGGTAGATTTTGATGTAATTATGGGGATGGATTGGCTCTATTCGTGCTTTGCCAAACTTGGCTGTCGAACGAGAGTTATGAGGCTCGAGTTCCCTAACGAGCCAGTTATTGAATGGAGAGGAAATGGTGTAGTGCCAAGGGGTAGGTTTATTTCCTACCTTAAGGCTTCAAAGATGATTAAGAAAGGGTGTATCTATCACCTGGTTCGGGTAACGGACACCACCTCAGATGTGCCTACCCTCGAGTCCGTGCCAATTGTGAATGAATTTCCTGAAGTGTTTCCAGATGAGCTTCCGGGCATTCCGCCGGATAGGGAGATTGACTTTGGGATCGATGTATTGCCGGATACTCAGCCAATATCCATTCCACCATACAGAATGGCGCCAGCAGAGTTAAGGGAGTTAAAGGAATAGCTGAGGGATTTATTAGAGAAAGGGTTCATACGACCGAGTGTGTCGCCGTGGGGTGCTCCGGTTCTCTTTGTCAAGAAGAAGGATGGGTCACTTCGAATGTGTATTGATTATCGACAGCTCAACAAAGTCACCATCAAGAATAAATATCCTTTGCCTCGAGTGGATGATCTGTTTGACCAATTGCAGGGAGCGAAGTTCTTCTCAAAGATTGATTTACGGTCCGGGTACCACCAGTTAAAAATCAGGGAGCAGGATATTCCTAAGACCGCCTTCAGAACTCGTTATGGTCACTTCGAGTTTTTGGTCATGTCTTTTGGGCTAACCAATGCCCCCGCAGCTTTCATGGACCTTATGAATTGGGTATTCAAGCCATTCCTAGATTCCTTTGTGATTGTATTCATTGACGACATCCTCATCTACTCTCGGAGCGGGGAAGATCATGCCGTTCACCTCAGAGCAGCATTGCAGACCCTTCTTCAGCATCAATTGTATGCCAAGTTCTCAAAATGTGAGTTTTGGTTGGAGTCCGTAGCCTTTCTAGGGCATGTTATTTCCAGTGAGGGAATTCAGGTGGATCCTCAAAAGATTGCGGCAGTGAAAGATTGGCCTAGACCCACGACCCCGACAGAGATACGTAGCTTCTTGGGTTTGGCAAGGTACTATCGGAGGTTTGTAGAGGGATTCTCAACCCTCGCTTCCCCATTGACAAAACTGACGCAGAAGGCAGTTATGATCCAGTGGTCCGAAGCATGTGAGAAAGGTTTCCGGGAATTGAAGTCAAGATTGACCTCGGCACCAGTATTGGCCTTGCCAGAAGGCACAGAGGGATTTGTGGTTTATTGTGATGCCTCCAGGGTTGGTTTGGGATGTGTATTGATGCAGCACGGGAAAGTCATATCTTACGCTTCCAAGCAACTCAAGAATCACGAGAAGAATTATCCGACGCATGATTTGGAGCTTGCAGTTGTTGTGTTTGCTTTGAAAATATGGCGGCACTATCTTTATGGAGTTCATGTAGATGTGTTTTCAGACCACAAGAGCCTCCAGTATTTGTTCAAGCAGAAGGAGCTAAATCCGAGACAGCGGCGGTGGTTAGAATTACTCAAGGACTATGATATGGACATATTGTACCATCCAGGGAAGGCAAATGTGGTAGCTGACGCTCTTAGTCGAAAATCTATGGGTAGTTTGGCTCATTTGGGTGTGGATCAGAGACCCCTGGCTCGAGAGGTTTACCAATTAGCCAGTTTGGGGGTTCGTATCTCGGCGTCAGCCGAGGGGGATATTTTGGTGCATAATGGAGCAGAATCATCATTGGTCGCGGAAATCAAGGAAAAACAGTTCATGGATCCAGCATTGGTTCGGGTAAAGGAAGCAGTTATAAATAACAAGACCTCAGCATTTGTACTCGGCAGCGAAGATGGTGTATTGCGGTGTCAAGATAGACTATGTGTTCCGGATGTGGACGAGCTTCGGGAAAGGGTAATGGCAGAGGCTCATATTTCTAGGTATTCGGTACACCCAGGTTCCACGAAAATGTATCATGACCTTAAGGAGATTTATTGGTGGAACGGTATGAAGAGGGATGTAGCAAGCTTTGTAACTAAATGTCCGAACTGTCAACAAGTGAAGGCCGAGCATCAACGGCCTGGAGGATTAACTCAACTTATAGAAATACCAAGGTGGAAATGGGAGATGATCAATATGGATTTCGTGGTGGGGTTACCTCGCACTCAGCGTAAGTTCGATTCAGTATGGGTGATAGTAGATCGACTCACCAAATCAGCTCACTTCTTGCCTGTCAAGTCCACTGATACTGCGGAGCAATATGCAAGATTGTACATCAAAGAGATAGTAAGGCTTCATGGCACTCCACTTTCTATTATCTTGGATCGCGGGGCTCAGTTCACAGCTAACTTTTAGAAGAAGTTTCAGCAAGGTTTGGGAACTCGGGTGAATCTCAGCACAACTTTCCATCCACAGACCGACGGTCAGGCCGAGCGGACCATTCAGACGCTTGAAGATATGTTACGGGCTTGTGTCCTAGATTTTAAAGGTAATTGGGATGAACACTTGCCACTGATAGAATTTGCTTACAATAATAGCTATCATGCTAGCATTCAGATGGCCCCATTTGAGGCATTGTACGGGAGAAGATGTAGATCGCCAATCGGGTGGTTTGAGGTAGGTGAAGCAGAATTGCTAGGTCCAGATTTGGTGTACGAAGCTATGGAAAAGGTCAAGGTTATTCAGCAGAGAATGAAAACAGCACAGAGTCGTCAAAAATCCTATGCGGACGTTCGCCGAAGGGATTTGGAGTTTCAAGTCGATGATTGGGTGTTCTTGAGGGTATCTCCTATGAAGGGAGTCATGCGATTTGGAAAGAAAGGGAAATTGAGTCCTAGGTATGTCGGGCCATATCGGATCGTTCAAAGGATTGGTCAAGTTGCTTATAGGCTAGAGTTGCCTCCCGAGATGTCATCAGTGCATCCGGTATTCCATGTGTCCATGTTGAAGAAAGTGATTGGAGATCCATCCACCATCATGCCAGTCGAAGCTATAGAGGTTAATGAAAATTTGTCATATGAAGAAGTTCCGGTTGCCATTCTTGATAGGCAAGTCCGTAAGTTGAGAAATAAGGAAGTTGCCTCTGGTTAAAGTATTGTGGCGAAGTCAACAAGTTGAGGAGGCCACATGGGAAGCGGAAAAAGAGATGAAGGAAAAGTACCCCCATTTGTTCGATCAAGCCTAGAAGAAATTAGGTGACCCTCCTACTCCTAGTAGCTGTCATCTTGCCTAAGTTGTTTCCCTCTTAGTATTAGTAAAGTCTCCTTCATTTTGTAATGAGTTAAATGTGTTGTTACCTTGGGTCACTTGAACCGTTCTTGACAAATGAAAGCCTTATAAAGATTTACGTGTTTAATAAACAACTAATAGTAAGTATAGACTGGTAATGGTTTGTTAAGTGTACATGGTGTGTTAAAATGGTTAAATAAGGTAAGAATTCATTGAAGTGACTAGTTTATGTGCAATTGTAACAATGTGATAGAATATGTGCATTCGTTGAGGTAAGAAAGTGTATACCAGTTGTGAAAAGTGTTGTAGTTGTATATTGTTGTTTGGTAATGTGTTTCGGGGCCCTCTGACAGGTGGATATGTCCATAATACAAAGGAAACTCTGGCGAAATTTTTCTAAAATATAAGAGTTAGTCAAAATTTTGATAGTTTGCATAGCATGTCTTTCAAAGCCAACTCATTTTCAAATCCTCATTCGAGGACGAATGATCTTAAGGGGGGGGAGGATGTAAGGCCCCGTAAAATTTTTGTGCATAAAACCTAGTAGCTGTGGTGTCATGGTCCGAATAATGTGTTAGGGATGCGTAGAATTCTTCACGGCGAGCTTGCTCGTTCGGACCCTTGGTAGTGATTTAAGTTTCAAAAATGTAGAGAATTAATTTTTCCGAAAAATGTCAAATATGCGGTCAAGAATGCGACCGCAAACCTGACATGCGGACCGCATTCTTGCCGCAAAACGTTCCAGAGAGTTGCCCAAAATCGTGTCAAAAGTGCGGTCGATATGCGATCGTATGTCAAATCTGCGGTGCACTTTGCGACCGCAGAATCAACATGCGGTCCGCATAGTGACCGCATTCCTTAACAGAACCTGTGTAAAATTTGGGGCAATTCTACGGTCACTATGCGGACCGCATGTTGATTCGACGGTCGCATAGTGCACCGCATAATTGACCCCGGCCCAGATTTTTGTGACATTTTGACCCGATCTCTTCTTTAATATAACACACTTCTTCTTCATTTTATCATATCATCTTACAAAAAATTAGAGAGAGAAGAGAGGGTTTTTAGAGAGAGAAATCTTTCATCTTCAAAGATTGTTCCGACCATCTTAATTCCAAGGGATCTTAGGGCAAGGATTCAACATCCCCAATCTTTTCAAGGTAAAAACCCTAACTATTTTCTTTGATTTTCAGTTTTAAATTGCGTAAAGAGAGGTTTGCATATAATAGCTTTTGAAAATAGAATTTTTATACTCATGCATGATTATTGAACTTGATTTCTAGTAAAAAGAAGTGAGTAGAAGTAAGAGTCTTCAAGAACAAGGTTGACAAGAGTAGGATATCTTGGGTAAGCATAAAGTAGGAAGAAAAATCATCACCAGGTATGTATGGCTAATTTTGATTCTTGTGAAATCGCCTATATGTGTGAAGTTTGTTTGTTTCGTGTTAAATTGACAAATTGTGTGAAATTCTTGATGTTGTTGTTGGATATTCAAAGTTTGTTGTTGAGCTATGAGTGATGTAAAATGAGAGTTTAATTTGGCAAAAGAATTGTGAATAATGACTATGATGGCCTATATGGCACCTTGTGGAAAACAAACGAAACACTTGAGAATTGGTTTATTGTGGAAAGAGATGAAACACTTGAATTGTGGAAATATTGTAACATGGTTGTGATATTGAATTGATAAATAATTGAGAACATGAAACAATGTGCAAGTTGCTTATTTGAACTTGTTGAAATTGTGTGTAGTACCTTATCTGTTGTTTGAAATTGTTGTGTTTTAAACTGTAAGGCGGGGTCGTGTTGCGCGCCGCAACGTGAGGAAATAAGGTGTGGGTTGGGGTGATAAGGGTGGCCGAGGTAATAAGGGTGGTCAGGGGCAATAAGGATGGAAAGCGATCGAAATCGCTATTGAAAATTGATACAAAAATCAATAATGTGAAATTGTGAAAGGAGACAGCAGGAGAGTTTGCAACCTGTGGGGCACTGATTGCCCGTTTGTTTGACTACTTGTGCTTTACGTGATTGATTGGTTATTGTTAAATTGGTTGATTGTAGAAAGTGCTTTGTGTTGAGAATTATTTGAAATGAGGAAAATGTGGAAACATGGTTGGCTGGCTTAAATAAATTGTTGATGTAATTCAATGGCTTGAGTTTACTTGGGACAAAGTTTGTCCATACATGCCAGTACAATTCAAGTGTACTGACGTCCCTTTTGCCGGGGGCGCTACATTCGTGTCATGATTGTAGGTGGATCAGTAGCAGGCACTTCAGCTCATCGGCAGTAGTATCCTTCTCCTTCCACCGCCCGTTTTGGTGAGCCCCTTTCTTCCTCGGGGCCTTGTGTGGTTCATGCCACTCGGTTTAGATTTCATTTTGGTTTTGTAAGGTATAGCCGGAGTCTTGTTACCGGCAAGTATTGTATTTCCCTTTTTGTATCCTAGAGGCTCTGTAGACATGTAAACTGTGGGACTCCAGTCTTATGTATACATTATGTTATGTCGGGCGTTGTAAAAACTGTAAACTTGTTAATGAATCACTCGTATGGTTATGTTTATGCATTATGAAATCAGTCATTATTGGTAAAATATTTGGTTAATGAGAAACAATCAACACAGGGTTAACGCGTGGGAATGAAAGGCACCCAGGTCCGCTTGATTGGGGCAACCCGGTCAGGCGCCGGTCATGTCCCTCGATTTGGGGCGTGACAGTATTCAGCGGCATGTGAGTCTTAGACGGTGTGGTCTTATGTACGAGTCTTGTGTGGTAACGTGATTTGATGTATTATGGTGCTACAGTAAAGGCTAATGTTCAATTAAAGATGAATCAGAAAGGAAACTAGGTAAATGGAACAACTTGTTAGTAAATTGGATCAGTATGAAAAGGGCACGAGTAACTCCTGGTGTGTGTTCGGGGTAATGAGCCTTGCAGTTATGGTGCAACAAAGCTCTTGATGAGCTGGCAGTTGCGTAGCTCGATGTGGTTAAAAGAACTCAGTCCTGGCAGTTTAACTTATGCCAAGTAATTGGGAGAAAGAGTTTGTGTTGTGTTTTACCGTTGTTTGAAAATGATTGTATTTCTTGTTGGTATGCAAAGCTTGGAATGTGTAAGGAGTTTTCTCTATATGGGATCATGAAAGTTCTTGACTAGTTGAGTGCGCCGATATTTGCGGCGTAGGAAAGGAATATGAATTCCCATGTTATCTTAGTGTGGTATGGTAGACGCGATGTGTTATGGAAAGTTGATAATGGCATATTCAAGGCTTGAGATTGTTCATATTATATGGGAAGTCATTATAATACCCGAGCAGCGTGGGCAGCTGCAGTTAATCTGAGAATCAAGCTTCCCGGTGATTAAGGAAAATGGTACTGCTATTCTAGTGTTTTGGCAGAGTATATGGTCAAAAGAGCAAGGTGGTGTAAACTGATAATATATAGTGGTTTTGTGGTATTCTCCTGTTGGATTGACAGTGATGATTGAGTTGTTGTTGGCATAGGGAAATTTATGAATGGCGTACGTGGTATGAATGGATGCTTGATATGTGTTACGTATTCGTACGGTGGAGAGTGGAATCAGGCATAGTGATTCATGTGTTATATATGTGTTAGAGACTAGAAGTTCTCGTACTCCGCCTATGCAGTGGTGGTATGTCGTGTGTATCAGCACCATTTAGCGATTATTGGAAATTGGAAGCCCTAGTGGTTATCTCGTTACTTGATATGATGAAATGGAATAATGATATATGATTGCAGATTGGTTGCCATAAGTCAGGTTGTCTAGACTAATGTGAAATGGACTATGTCAGGAAAATGTCGCAACTGCGTGGCAGAGTGCATCAGATCATGCTCCAGCAGGGTAGATGTACCCTAGGACCAGCGGACGGCTGGTAGGTATTGCTTTGTCAGTTGGGCCTTCGTGGCGGATGTCAGTGTAGAGGTATCTACCATTGATTCAGCTCCAGTATTGAGGAACTTTGTCGGATGCGTTTCATGTGGCCGAGCTTGAGGCTATATATATATGTTTGGTGCAAGGAGCAACTTGACCCGATGTGCATTCCCTTTGCTAGATGTATTTGTGGGTCGGGTGGCACGCCGCCACAGGCATAGTATTTGGATCGGGTGGCACGCCGCCACATGTATGGTATCAGGATTGGGTGGCACGCCGCCACAGGTATGGTATCTGGATCGGGTGGCACGCTGCCACGGGTATGTTATTGGAACGGGTTGCGCGCCGCAACGGTGTGATGTGGAAGATATAGCTTCCTATATGTTACTTTGTATACAATACTTCCTGGCTTCTGAGGAATAGTCCGTATTGGGTATCGCTCGGGAATAGCACATCGGTTGTGTCCATTCAGGATTGGATAGCATATATTAAATATACCACCGCGTGTGTGATTGATTGCTTGAGTTCAGACCTAAATATGTGCGTGGCTGACCGTTCTGAGCGTGGTGACTTGAGATGCTTCAGGAGTAATAGTATTTGGATAGAATCATGAGTTGTGGCAAGGCCACGTGATGTTATGACCTTTCGATAAGGATTCAGGTACTCTAATTCTATGAGGTGAGACGAGATCTCAGTTATGTGTTGTGATGGTATTGAGGAATTTGAATTATAGCTCTTTTGTGTGAGTCGGTTGTCGTGATTCGAGTATGTTCAGATCGTTCTTATTGGAGCCTGTGTTGTGCTTGTTGTGGCATAGGTCGATGCTGAGGTGTCATGTCACCAGTGTGGTGTGTTATGATCGAAATGATCGTTGGAGTCATTAATGAGTACGAGCATATTTGATCTTAGCTTGTTAGAAAGGTAATATCGAGGTTTGGCTCCGAAACCTATTGTGGTATCGGTTTTAAAAGGGAAATGGATTCACGAATGGTTGACCCGATAGATAGGTTCGGTATATCGCGTGCTTCAGTTGCCGTGGGCAGGGAATGAAGGTGTTGGAATAAGACTATGTCTAATGAAAAAGGTTCTTTCTGCTAGTATTTGGTTATTGTGGCCAGTTGTCGTAATTAGAGGTTATCGTATCGAGTGATTGGGTTGTTTGATACATCATGTGATCTAACCCGGAGTGGCAAGTATGGGCTATTCTAGTTGGATCGTGTGTACTCTGAGTATAGATGTGGGATTCAGGTTTGGTACATGATTTCGGGAAGTGCAATGTGGTTTATGGTTCAGAAAGACTGTGGAAATTCAGTTATACTATGTTATCGGACTTATGAAAGATAGGGCGAAGTGGTATCATCAGGAGTATATGCTTGGTGAGATCATTCAGCTATTGTGTTGAATCTAGTACAACTCTGGGTCCACTCGAGGACGAGCATTTGCCTAAGTTGGGGAGAATGTGATGACCCGACCCGTCATCATGTGAGTTATCACCCCATATTCCTCGTTATATGCTCGTTCATGTTTTAATATGTATGTTTGGCGAGTTTGAGTCAATTCAGGATTGAGTTTAGTTGGAATTGAGACAAATAGTCTCTTAGAAGAAGGAATATTTGGGAAAAAGTCAACCGGATGTTGACTTGTGAGTTAGAAAGCTCGGAATCGGATTCTGATGATTCGATCAGCTCCGAGATGTCATTTATGAGCTAGGAGAGCGATCGGAAGTGAATTTGGAGGCACGGTGTATTTTTAGGCTTGAATTGGCTAAAGTTGAATTTCGGCGAAATCCGATCGGTAGGTGAGATTTTGATCCAGGAGTCGGAATGGAATTCCGACAGTTGCAATAGCTCCGTTAGGTGATTTTGGATGTGCCTGCAAAATCTCAGGTCATTCGGAGGTCGTTGGTCGGGTTTTTGATCGAATGTCAGTTGCGGAAATTTGAATGAAAACTTAGGGTTAAATGTGCTTGGATTCGATGTTTTACATGTTTGAGGGCATGTTTTTATGATTGGAACAAGTTTGTATCGTGTTATGGGGTATGTTGGTGGCTTTCGTTGGGGTCCCGGGGGCCTCGGGATGAAATCGGGGGTCCAAACGGACCATTTTTAGCCTAAGAGAGCAGCTGAACTGCTGCAATATCTGCTGAAAAACTTTGTTCTTCGCGTTCGCGTAGGGGTCCACGCGTTCGCGAAGTGTATCGGAGAGTTGGAGATTTTTTCTCATCGCGTTCGCGAGGAGAGGGACGCGAACGCGTAGTGTCAGGCCTGGGGAGCATCACGATCGCGAAGGAGTGCACGCGTTCGCGTAGGTCTGAGCGGTTGGTCATCGCGAATGCGGCTGGAAGCCACGCGTTCACGTAGAGTAAATTCGGAGGCTGCTAATTTTGTTCATCGCGAACGCGTGGGGAGTGTCGCGTTCGCGAAGGGTTAAATGACTGGGCAGGTCCTTAAATTGCAGAACATTTCATTTATGGGTTTCACTCCTAGAAACCCCCATTGTTGAGCTCTAAAGTGAGAAAGTGACGACAATTGCTGGGAGATCATCGGGATATTGGTGGAGGTAAGTTTTGTGGTCTAATTACGCGCTTTTATCATGAAAGCATTGATTATTTCTATGAAAATGGAAGATTAAAGGTCGGTTTTAGCCCTAGGCCTAAACTTTTAGAAAAACACTGATTTGAGTAGGTAATGGGAGTCCGAATTTGGTAAATTTTATATGCCTAGACTCGTATTGAGATGAGGGTTCCGAATATGTAACTTTTATAATTTTTCGAGAAGCGCACCGAAAGTCGGGTTTTGACAACTTAGTGGGTTTTGGTGCAATTGGGAGTTACTTCGTGTGGATTGTATGTCATTGCATGTATTGATGTGTTCTCTATGATTTTGAGCAGATTTGGCATCCGAGGAGATCGATTTGCGAGGCAAGCGCAAGGCGGACTGAGGTTTCTTCCGGTTCGAGGTGAGTGGTAGTAGTAAATAATGTACTGAGGGTTTGAAACCCCGTACTAGCACTTTACAGTGCTATGTTTAGATGAGATGCGCGTCTTGTGACGGGCGCGGTGACATTGTGATTGGGGACTCGGACTTGGTCCTTCCCGGCTTATAGAACACTGTGTATTATGATCGTTAACAAGATTATAACTGTGAAATTGGGCTAATAGCCATGTTTGGGGCCTTGTGCCGATCTGTAGAGCATTAGGGGTCGTGTTGGAAACTTACACTCATCCGTGAAGCTAGCTGAATGGCCTGTTAAGAGCCAGTACTAGATGCGTACCGTGAGAGATGAATCACTTAGGGTGGAAGCTCCCTTGACTTAGCTGAGTGAGCCTGAAAGGCCAATCCAATACTAATGGAGACGGGGTCGAGGACCCGTTAGGATGTATTATATATATATTATATATATATATTGGATCAGGCTGCACGCCGCAGCAGTATATATATTGGATCGGGCTGCACGCCGCAGTAGTATTTATATTGGATCGGGCTGCACGCCGCAGCAGTATACATATTGGATCGGGCTGCACGCCGCAGCAGTATACATATTGGATCGGGCTGCACGCCGCAGCAGTATATATATTGGATCGGGCTGCACGCCGCAGCAGTATATATATTGGATCGGGATGCACGCCGCAGTAGTATATATATTGGATCGGGCTGCGCGCCGCAGCAGTATATATATTGGATCGGACTGCACGCCACAGCAGTATATATATATATATATATTGGATCGGGCTGCACGTCACAGCAGTATACTTACTAGATACTTATGCCTTAGGGACACATGTATATGGAGATGGCTATACACCGTTGTGGTACGAGAGGGGATTTAGTCAGTGTGGGACCTTAACGAGATAGGTGTGGACTAGTGATCGAATTACTACTGTAGTGATGACTTACCTGTGAGGGTTTGCCTTAGAACTGTTTAGTGATAGTACAGGAGTTCTTACTTTCAGTTATCGTTTATTATTGTTACTCACTGAGTTGAAATATACTCACCCCACTCCCCTGCACTTTCTGTGCAGATCCACAGGTGCCCGAGGGCAGTTGAGACATTGTAGATGCTGATCATCATCTACTTTTGCAGAGACTATGAGGTAGCTGCCAGCGTCCGCAGAGCCTGTTTTCTCCTTCCTTATCATCTTGTTGTTCTCATTTTTGCCTAGATTTGTTTGTATTAGAATGTTATCCTATAGAGGCTCAGTCTCGTGACACCATGATGTGGTTGGGACTGTACTTTGTATGCTTTTAATATTACGTTGCCATTTTTATATGATCCCTTATTGCTTAAGTTTAGCTGGATTAATTGAAATTAATAATTGGCTGGGTTAAGCGGTAATATGGTCGGGCTTGCCTAGCATTGTATTGAGCGCCATCACGACCGGGTTTTGGGTCGTGATATTAGGCTTGTCACTTACTGAATAACGTCATGGTGTACTCATGCCCTTCCTGCGCATGTTTTTCATGTGCAGATTCAGGTACTTTTGGTCGAGCGCATTATCAATGATCCAGGTACTATATTCAGAGACTTAAGGTAAATATGCCGCGTCCGCAGACCGAAGAGTCTCCTTCTACTCTATCTTGTAGTTAGCTATTTCATTTCATGTATTCAGTTGTTATAGACATTTCTGGATATTACAGCTGTATCTTATGATTCTCTTAGCCTGTGTTGCCTGTGGATTGTCGGGTCTTTGGGATAGTTTTAGAATCCTAAGCGTTAAAGTGTATGTTCCATGAGGCAATTATATACATTATTCCTGTTATTTAGTTTTGATTATAATTTCCGCAAATATTATTACTTCCGCAAGGTGTTAGGCTTACCTGGTCATGAAGACTAAGTATCGGCATGACGTGTTCACAACTGGTGAACTAGGGTCGTGACATATATATATATATATATATAGAAGCTATATTCGATACGGTATTACCTAATATACTTATACTTAGTGCATAGTGTAGCGAAATTACATATACTATATATATAAGCTATATTTGATACGGTATTACCTAATAAGCTTATACTTAGTGCATAGTACAGCGTAATTACATATATTATATATATAAGCTATATTCGATACGGTATTACCTAATACACTTATACTTGGTTCATAGTATAGCGTAATTACATATACTATATATACAAGCTATATTCAATACGGTATTACCTAATACGCTTATACTTAGTGCATAGTATAGCATAAGTACATATATTATATATATATATATAAGCTATGTTCGATACGGTATTACCTAGTACAGTTATACTTAGTGCATAGTATAGCATAATTACATATACTATATATATAAGCTATATTCGATACGGTATTATCTAATACGCTTATACTTAGTGCATAGTATAGCGTAATTACATACATTATATATATAAGCTATATCTGCTACGGTAGTATCTAATATACTTATATTTAGTGCATAGTATACCATAATTAAACACACACACACACACACACACACACATATATATATATATATATATATATATATATATATATATATATATATATAACCTATATTGGATCGACATATCTTTCCAACTTGACGAAACTCCAAAAATATTAGTAGTATATA
Organism: Nicotiana noctiflora; assembly: GCA_032618575.1. Taxonomy (NCBI): domain Eukaryota; kingdom Viridiplantae; phylum Streptophyta; class Magnoliopsida; order Solanales; family Solanaceae; genus Nicotiana; species Nicotiana noctiflora. Next base: position 3,294 of record JASVEL010003687.1, on the reverse strand, counting down.
ATGTGTATAATATAGTACTATATGTTATATCATATAATGTGTATTTTATGTGCATATATATATATATATATATATATTAAAAGCTATATTCGATACAGTATTACCTAATATGCTTATACTAAGTATATAGTACATCGTAATTATATATTCAATACGGTATTACATAATGCGTTTATACTTAGTGCATAGTATAGCGTAAGTACATATATATATATATATAAAAGCTATATTCGATACGGTATTACCTAATATGCTTATACTTAGTGTATAGTACAATGTAATTACATATACATATACTATATATATAAGCTATATTCGATACGGTATTATCTAATACACTTATACTTAGTGCATAGTATAGCGTTATCAACATATACTATATATATATATATATATATATATATATATATATATATATATATATATATATATACATACATATATATTCGATACAATATTACCTAATACGCTTATACTTAGTGCATAGTATAGCGTAATTACATTTACTATATATATATAAGCTATATTCGATACGGTATTACCTAATACGCTTATACTTAGTGCATACTATAGCGTAAGTACATATATATATATGTATATAGACACACACGCCCGCGTCGTAGTACTATTCTTCCCTTGTATTACAAAAGTATTAACGACTTATATATATATATATATATATATATATATATATATATATATATATATATATACATTATTTTATATAGTAAATACAAAAGTGATTTTTCATTTTGATCATAGAGAGACCAACTTTGGTCGCTAATTGTAAATGAATTTAATTTAGTGACCAAAGTTGGTCACTAACTGTACATGAATATAATTTAGCGACCAAATTTAGTCACTAAATTTTAATCAGATTTATTTATATTTTATATAATATTTAAATTAATAATAAAAATTATTAAATGTTTGAACTGGGTCCCATCTTGACGACCAACATTGGTCTCTATTTCTTTAAGCGACCAACTTTGGTCGCCAAAATGTTTAATTACATTTATTTATATTTTATAATTTTTTTAAATAAATATATATTTATTAAAATATTATAACTGGGTCCCTCGTTAGCGGCCAATGATGGTCGATAACAACTTATCCTTCAGTTACCGACCAACTTTCGTTGCAAGTTTTAAATTATATATATTTATATCTTATAAGTTTTATAAACTAATAATAAAATTATTCAAAAAAATTATGTGGGTTCCACTTTTGCGACCAATATTGGTCGCTAATCTTAGTATATCGTTGACCAAGCAAGTCTAACCACTCCAGTCAATAGTTTTACTAAATTTTCGGCCAATTAGCAACCAACTTTGGTCGCTAAAGTATTTCAAATATTGTTTTTATTATTTTTGGCAGTTTGGCGACCAACTTTGGTCACTTTTCTTGACAGATCAAATTTGGTCGCTAATTTTTGGTCACTTTATACAGGAATTCTAGTAGTGTAAAGCACTGTAATTACATGATGTTTATTCACTAACTACAACGAATAGCCAAAAAAATTGAACTACTCAATCATCTTTAACCATGGATCCATCACCGATCAAGTGGTCTATTTTTCCATCAGGGCACTCAAAGGAGTCTGCCACATCCAAGTGGGTGATGTCAAAATTATTGTTAGAGACAAAATTGGCTTCAGGGCTTTTATTCTTTAGAGATGCTTGATAAAGCTCAACCAAATGTCTTGGTACACGATAAATATTATCTCAATGCCTTTTTCCACCGCATCGATAACATTCAGTTTCTGAACTATTTGCCTGTGACTTCTCATCTTTCCCTTTCCACTTTTGCTGGTTATCTTTCTTTGGAGGGTAATTAACACTAGGAAAATTTCTTCCTTGTCCACGGCCACGTCCACGACCATGACCATGACCACGAATAGGGCCAAGGACTTTTCCACGCTTAGCATAATACACCTCATCCACTTCAGGCAATGGTATAGACCCAGTGGGTCGATTTTTGTGATTTCTCATGAGCAAGTCACTAGTTCGCTCAGCCACAAGGAGAAAAGAAATCAATTCAGAGTACTTCTTGAAACCTTTCTCTGTGTACGGCTGTTGCAAGACCATATTGAAGGCATGAAATGTTGTGAACGTTTTTTCAAGCATATCATAATCAGTTATAGTACCTCTACAGAATTTCAATTTAGAAGTAATTCTGAATATCACAGAATAATATTCAGAAACAGACTTAAAGTCTTGGAGCCTTAGATGAGCCCAATCATATTGTGCTTGTGGAAGAGTGACCAGCTTTAAGTTGTTATATCTTTCTTTTAAGCCATTCCACCAAACAAATGGATCTTTGACTGTGAGATATTCTATTTTCAACCCTTCATCAAGGTGATGGCGCAAGAAAATCAAGGCATTAGCACAGTCTTAGGTGGATGCTTTATTTCTGTCTTTAATGGTGTCTTCAAGACCCATTGCACCTAAACGTATTTCTGCATCCAACACCCATGTCATATTGTCACGACCCGGATTTCCCACCATCGGGATCGTGATGGCACCTACTCGTGGTAGCTAGGCAAGCCAATTTACTCACCATTTTTATAAGTGAACCGTCTTGTTGTCAATTTACTAGCATGAATAATAATAAAACAATAGCTGCGGAAGTATAATTTTATGAGTCTTGAAAAAATGTAAACTGCTCAACAATAACCTCTACCCAAGATCTGGAGTCACAAACTCACGAACCACTAAGAATAACTACATATAATGGTCAGAAAGAAATATAACAAATGTTTGTCTCGACAATGAGACTACAGTATAAATGAAAAACATAAGAAGAGGCACTGGGCCTCCGGACGCCTACAAGCTACCTCAGTATCGTAGTAATGGAAATCCTGCTATCAAACTACTGTTGTTGCTGCTCAAGACCTGGACCTGTGCAAAAACGCGCAGAAGTGTAGTATCAGCACAACCGACCCTATGTGCTGGTGAGTGCCCGACCTATCCTGGTGAAGTAGTGACAATGCTAGGACCAGACACTCACATAAACCTGTGCAGTTCTATATACATATGTACCACAAAACAACAGAAATACTAACTAAACAAATAAAAGGGAGGGAACATGCTATGGGGAGCACAATTGAATAGATCTAATTCTTCAATGTAATAGAAGTAGAACACAACAATAATTATCACAAAATAATAAATTTAATAGTTGAACGGCATCATCCTTCGTGCTTTTACTCTCATCCTCACCCAAACAATCATATAAAAGTGCAGGGCATCACCCTTCGTGCGTTTACTCTCATCCTCACCCAAATAATCATAT